>JAMPIV010000770.1:1530000-1689468 GCA_024509875.1 Oreohelix idahoensis
ACCAGACATGAATGACTGGGTACTCTCACTGGCACTTAAACCAGACATGAATGACTCGGTACTCTCTCACTGGCACTTAAACCAGACATGAATGACTGGGTACTCTCACTGGCACTTAAACCAGACATGAATGACTGGGTACTCTCACTGGCACTTAAACCAGACATGAATGACTGGGTACTCTCACTGGCACTTAAACCAGACATGAATGACTGGGTACTCTCACTGGCACTTAAACCAGACATGAATGACTGGGTACTCTCACTGGCACTTAAACCAGACATGAATGACTGGGTACTCTCACTGGCACTTAAACCAGACATGAATGACTGGGTACTCTCACTGGCACTTAAACCAGACATGAATGACTGGGTACTCTCACTGGCACTTAAACCAGACATGAATGACTGGGTACTCTCACTGGCACTTAAACCAGACATGAATGACTGGGTACTCTCACTGGCACTTAAACCAGACATGAATGACTGGGTACTCTCACTGGCACTTAAACCAGACATGAATGACTGGGTACTCTCACTGGCACTTAAACCAGACATGAATGACTGGGTACTCTCACTGGCACTTAAACCAGACATGAATGACTGGGTACTCTCACTGGCACTTAAACCAGACATGAATGACTGGGTACTCTCACTGGCACTTAAACCAGACATGAATGACTGGGTACTCTCACTGGCATTTAAACCAGACATGAATGACTGGGTACTCTCACTGGCACTTAAACCAGACATGAATGACTGGGTACTCTCACTGGCACTTAAACCAGACATGAATGACTGGGTACTCTCACTGGCACTTAAACCAGACATTAATGACTGGGTACTCTCTCACTGGCATTTAAACCAGACATGAATGACTGGGTACTCTCACTGGCACTTAAACCAGACATGAATGACTCGGTACTCTCTCACTGGCACTTAAACCAGACATGAATGACTGGGTACTCTCACTGGCACTTAAACCAGACATGAATGACTCGGTACTCTCTCACTGGCACTTAAACCAGACATGAATGACTGGGTACTCTCACTGGCACTTAAACCAGACATGAATGACTGGGTACTCTCACTGGCACTTAAACCAGACATGAATGACTGGGTACTCTCACTGGCACTTAAACCAGACATGAATGACTGGGTACTCTCACTGGCACTTAAACCAGACATGAATGACTGGGTACTCTCACTGGCACTTAAACCAGACATGAATGACTGGGTACTCTCACTGGCACTTAAACCAGACATGAATGACTGGGTACTCTCACTGGCACTTAAACCAGACATGAATGACTGGGTACTCTCACTGGCACTTAAACCAGACATGAATGACTGGGTACTCTCACTGGCACTTAAACCAGACATGAATGACTGGGTACTCTCACTGGCACTTAAACCAGACATGAATGACTGGGTACTCTCACTGGCACTTAAACCAGACATGAATGACTGGGTACTCTCACTGGCACTTAAACCAGACATGAATGACTGGGTACTCTCACTGGCACTTAAACCAGACATGAATGACTGGGTACTCTCACTGGCACTTAAACCAGACATGAATGACTGGGTACTCTCACTGGCACTTAAACCAGACATGAATGACTGGGTACTCTCACTGGCACTTAAACCAGACATGAATGACTGGGTACTCTCACTGGCACTTAAACCAGACATGAATGACTGGGTACTCTCACTGGCACTTAAACCAGACATGAATGACTGGGTACTCTCACTGGCACTTAAACCAGACATGAATGAAAATCAAACCTTTTATTATCCTTTAACAAAAAAAAAATAAAAACTGCTATAAATAAGTGCACAATTTCCTAATTGTTACCTCGAGTTTATGTGTAATTGTGAATGTTATCGGTAACACATGTTATGTCGTGGGTTGGCATGTATAACATCCACATGTAAATGCAGTCAGACCAACTTGAAATAAGTACGCTCAGTCCATCGTACAATTAACACGATTTTAATTGATGATATTCACAACACTGAGTACTTCACACATTGAGACATTTGTATAAAAATGATGCTCCATAATAACCATATTATCTCTGGCAGTAAGAATTGATGAACTGTACAGCTGGCCGTTAGAGGTCAAACTGTCTGCAAATATTCCAAAACGACCTTGTCATGAATGTTAATTTGTATTACACAGTTACGTACTACCTTCTGTCTGCCGTCTTGTCACACATCACTCAAACACACATTCTTGAAGTAGTGTCAGTAGATAATCTGACAATAATTTAATAAAAATGAGAACCCTAGTATGGAACTCTTAAAAACACACACTGTCCCATTAGGACGAACAAACACCTCGAATGCCGGTCACCCCGAACGTCCACCGTTCGTTTCTTCGCCGCCGACATTGCCTACGTCATACACTCATTTACATATAGGTCACACCTTAACAAATAGCTAGCGTTCAGCACTGGTCCGTCGCGTGTACCTCTCAGCTGTGCACAGCGATGCCTTAGCAAGCCTGCGTGCAAAATGAGTGGTAACACTAATCACTATAATGGTTTTACCACACAGCAGATACTGAACTTTTAACAGCACTATCAATAATACAGAGGTGCTCAGATGGAAGACCTCTGATTGGCCGGTTGTTTAGTTCTCTGGTACTTATCCTGTTGTTTTATGCAATCTAATGAGTGTGTAGTAGTTCTATTCTTTATCTGTCTCTTAACAGATCCCTGGGAACTACAGGTGGCACACAATAAAAGTCATGTACACATAACAGATAATAATAATAGCCCCTTCAGTCATAACTGACTGTGAGAATGCACCCCTGAGGTGACAGCGCTCGGCTTTTTGTCCTGGTTTTCTTTTCTCTGCTGCTTATTGTGAGAGCTTTTCGCCCAATATGAGATGATGGCTGCTATATTGAGTGTGCAATCGTGAAAAAGAAAGAAAGAGACGTAGTCTACAAGTATGGAAAAGAGGAAATTACAGAGGCAATAACACTAAGAAGGCTGAAGAAAAACTGTGCTGACAGAGATGGACCTCAGTGATTATGAAACCTGCCAAAGATATTCACAAATGAATTCATACAACTATACCAACATCCAAATGCAATGTTACCCTATGTTCCCTCTCTTGCAACTGAAGCTCAACCTGTTCCTCCCTGTCCTCTAGTGGATAAACACCCTGGCGCTGCCGGTGACGGTGCTGATACAAGGACCGCAACTGTTGAATGTATTCAGCTCGGGACATTTCAGCTTTTGTTATGTTGACCTTCTCATCAAGATCTGTTCCTGAGGTTGAGCAAGACTGGTTCTTCCCTGTGATAGTTTGAACATTAAATAAATTTTGTTGTTTAAAAGTTTAATATGTTCTACGAGATCCTGTGCAAAGAAGTAAGGAACAGGACATCTGTAACTTACCAGGTATATCACAATGGTTGAGTTAGAAGGGCCGGGCATTGGGCTAATACCCCATCCTATAAATATTTAGCTGTGAAAACTTCAGACTAACAAGTTTTTCAAATCAGCCATTCAAAGACGACCCTCCAGCAAAGGTGATGATGACATGGGACAAAACAGCAAGAGTCAGGATCAATGACTTCCTTTCACCTCAGTCAAAACTGCCAAAATGGGTACCTGAATTCTTAGGACTTTGAATGAACAAAGCAGAAATGCTCCGGTAAAAGAAGAAATTTAAAAATAACTAAAATAATAGCAACTTATGACTGTGCAAAACAAGATAAAAAGGAGCAGGTAAAGAAAAACTTTATGAGGGGGAAAATGCAACTGATAGTTAAGATATGGCTCTAAAGCTATCAAGTGTGGTACAGAAGTTGATTAAAGAACAAGAAGCTATGATACCTATAATAATACTAGAAACATTCAAATAGATCATTATCACTCTTCAAGTGAGAAATATAAACTTTTACCACTTAGTATGGTGACTTGCTTAGTTTTTAAAAATGCTTTTATTTTTAAACTTTGACTTCAAAATTGTTCTGTATATTGAGAATATATACCAACAATAAATTCAACATTTCACTGTTTACTTATTTTGACTTTGAAATAACACATGAAAAAAACATCTGCTCTGTTTGTCTTTTTGGATTCTCTCCGGGTTCAACTAGTGTCAACAAAACTTGGAAAAAATGCAGTACGGCAGTGACTACCATGTCTCCAATGACTTTCAACTCCAGTTCTGATGAGTATTCACATGATGAGTCAGATTGTAAAAGTAAGACTAAACACCCAGATAACCAGCCTTAAGTACAAATGTAATGTTACTGCGTCATTGAAAAATAACAGCTGCTTAGAAGTAGAGGCCAAATAGTGATTATAGTGGCTGATTATAAGAGGTACAGCCACATTCAATTTATATTTACAGAAAAATACATCATTCACACTTCAATAAAACATAACCTTAAATGTGCATCTCAAAGTAAGACAAACTTCACATTTTCTTCTCACCAATGTAATCATAGCCTGTGACCTGGGAACTATGGGTCATTGCTGCGGGATGAAAGTTTCGTGGATCTGATCTATCAATTTGTTGCTGTGCAAAATGATGCTGCCGCTGAGCGGAAGAACCTGGATATGGGTAGAAGGGGCTTGTCCTCTCAGAAGGAGATGTTACAACAGCCGTATTCCTCCCAATAGATGGGTCTACAGACTGAGACCTCAGGCGCTGCACACTAACATGGTGGTCTCGCAGTCTGGCATACTCCTCTTCAATTCTGCAAGTGGAAAATTACATCTTTATAGATGTGCATTTTACTGTAGCTGTATTTCCCTACATTTGATTGAACATTAAGAAAAAGTTAATTAGCCCCATGTTATAATAATAATAATAATAATAATAGCCCCTTCAGTCATAACTGACTATGGGAATGCGCCCCTGAGGTGGCAGCCCTCAGCTGCTTATTTTCCTGGTGCTCCTTTCGACGTTTTCTCCTCACCTCTGCTTCTTGTGTGAGCCTCTCTTCGCCCAATCTGAGGTGGTGCCGTAAATAGCATCGCCACTTAGTGCGATCAGCAGCTTCATCCTCCCATGTTGCTGGATCCATGTCCAGTGCCCTCATATCTCTCTTGCACACATCTTTGAACCTCAGCTGTGGTCGCCCAACTGTTCTCTTGCCATCTGCTAATTGTCCGTAGAAGATATCTTTTGGGATGCGACCATCTTCCATGCGGCGAACATGGCCAAGCCAGCGAAGTCTGCGCTGTCTAAGCAGCGTATACATACTTTGAAGGCCAGCACGTGACAACACCTCGACATTTGTCACTTTATCTTTCCACGAGATGCCGAGGATGCGGCGTAGACACCGCAAATGGAAGGTATTGAGCCTTCTTTCTTGCTTAGCATAGGTCGTCCAGGTCTCGCTGCCATATAGGAGTGTGCTGGTGACGCAGGCATTATATACCGCAGCTTTGGTCTTCATTGTGAGTTTAGAGTTTCCCCAAACACGCGATGTGAGGCGGGCAAAGGTAGCTGCAGCTTTGCCAATGCGGCTGTCGATTTCTGTATCCAGTGAGAGTTTGTCATTGATGGTAGACCCTAGGTATGTGAAGTGGTGCACCACTGCCAATTCATAGTTATCGATAGTGATAACTGGTGCAGCACCCACATCCTGACTCAGCACATTCGTTTTCTTTAGACTTATTGTGAGGCCAAAGTCCTTGCATGCTTTAGTGAAGCGATTCATCAAGCTCTGAAGCTCCTGTTGGCTTTGAGTGACGACTGCAGCATCATCAGCGAACAACAAGTCTCTTATAGTGACCCTTCTGATTTTTGTTTTTGCCTTCAGCCTTGAAAGATTAAACAGACGGCCATCTGACCTAGTGTGAAGGCATATTCCTTCAGTTGCATCTCTGAATGCATGTTTCAAGAGTAAGGCAAAGAAGATTCCGAAGAGGGTCGGAGCCAGAACACAGCCTTGTTTAACGCCACTTCGTATATCAAAGGGCTGTGACGTGCTTCCAGCATATTGGACTGTTCCCTTCATGTCGTCATGGAATGACTTTATCATTTCCAGCATTTTAGAAGGGCAGCCTATTTTCAGGAGGATTTTAAAGAGTCCATCCCTACTAACCAGGTCGAATGCTTTTGTGAGGTCTATAAAGGCGATATATAATGGTCTTTTCTGCTCTCTTGATTTTTCCTGAAGCTGGCGGAGAGAGAAGATCATGTCTGTTGTTGATCTGCCAGCTCGGAATCCACACTGTGACTCTGGATATATGCGCTCAGCTAACTTGTGTAGTCGCATTAAGATGACTTTGGCAAAAACCTTACCAACAATACTAAGAAGAGAGATGCCTCTGTAGTTATTGCAATCACTTCTGTCTCCTTTATTTTTATACAGTGTTACAATCTTGGCATCTCGCATGTCTTGAGGAATAGTTGTCTCTTCCCAGCACTGGCACAGCATCCTATGCAGGGGATGTAATAGCGTGCTCTTACAGCATTTGATTAAATCAGGAGGAATCCCATCACTGCCTGGTGCTTTGCCAGAGGCCAAGCTATCAATGGCCTTGCTGAGTTCCTCTAATGTTGGTTCGGCATCCAGCTCCTCCATAGTTGGCAGACTATTGACAGCATCAAGGGCTGCAGGCGTAACGGTATTGTCTCTAGCGTAAAGCTCAGAGTAGTGCTCGACCCACCTCTCCATCTGCTTACCCTTATCGGTTAGCTTCTCTCCGCTGATGGTTTTTAGCGGTGCCGTCTTACTTTTATGGGGGCCAAGTGCTTTCTTTATACCGTCATACATTTGTCTAATGTTGCCTGTTTGCGCTGCGATCTGGATGCTCTCACTGAGCTGGAGCCAATAGTCATTTGCACAGCGTCGAGCAGTTTGTTGAACTTTGCTTCTCGTAGCCCTCAGGATCTGTAGGGTTCTGGCACTCGGTGAACGTTTGTATTCATTCATAGCACTGCGCTTAGCTTCAATGACAGGTGCCATCACATCTGATGAAGCATCAAACCAGTCATTTGACTTTGCTGTTTTCTTACCAAAGGTGGCAAGTGCAGTACTTTGAATGGTGTTCCGTAGATGCTCCCAGTTCTCTGTAATAGTATCACCATGCTGAGGGCTACTGAGCACTTTCTTGAAGGTCGCAGTGAATTGAGCGATCATGAAAGGGTCTGACATCTTGCTGGTATCAATGCGTGGTTTCCCTTCATGTCTGACACGATAGAGTTTTCTTGGTTGTGCTCTGATTTTGCAGCAAACCAAGGAGTGATCTGTGTCACAGTCTGCACTATGGTACGAGCGCGTGGAGAGCACAGACCTGAGGAGTGGCCTTCTGACGAGAATCAGGTCAAGTTGGTGCCAGTGCTTGGATCGTGGGTGTCTCCATGACACCTTATGCTGGGGTTTTGTCTGAAAGTAGGTGTTGGTCACGCAGAGGTCATGGTGGACGCACAACTCTAAGAGCCGTTGTCCATTTTCATTCATCTTGCCAATACCAAACCTGCCCAGACATGAAGGCCATGAAACATTATCGGCACCCACTCTAGCGTTAAAGTCACCAAGGAGAACAAGCTGTTCTTGCCTAGGTATGCTTTTGATTACTGCTGCTAGATTCTCGTAGAACTCATCTTTAGCTTCTGAGGCAGAGTACAGAGTAGGAGCATACACACTGACAAGGGTGATGGGACCTGTGCTAGTTTGCAGGCGGAGCGTTAACAGGCGTTCTGATCCATTCTCGCCTGGTTCAACCATTTTAGTTAGCGATTTTTTGACCGCAAAACCTACTCCGTGTTCTCTAGCTTTATTAAGATCTTTCCCTTGCCAATAAAATGTGTAGTCCTTCTCGCTCACCGTTCCAGAGCCCGCCAGGCGCGTTTCCTGAAGTGCAGCTATATCCACCTGAAGTCGTTTAAGCTCATCATTAATTATGGCTGTCTTCCTTACATCGTTTACATCCTGTAGGTTTTCGGATAGTCCAGTCAACATAGTCCGGACGTTCCAGCATCCCAATCTGAGAGTTTGCTTATTTCTATTTTTTCGATAATTGCTTGGTGCAAAATTTTCTGTCCACAGTTCGGGTTTGACCCTAATCCCCATGCACCCAATGGGGAAAGCAGACAGTGGCGGGACAACACCTTATTGACTGGGGGCTGCCCAGCTTGAAGCGGGCGGTAGCTGTCCAGTGAGATCCTAGAACCTCTCCCACTGTCGGAAGTAGCCCCTGGCGCCATGCCCTACGCCAATTGGGCAAAATGCTTATAACCGGTAACTGCTACTTCCCGTGTTTTGCCGACACCTATAGGGTGAAGCTGGAGTGTCCTCTCCAGGGCGCGAGCTTGGGCACAGTTATATGGAGATCAAGCTGTTGCCCATGCAGCATGTTCCCCCTCTCCACACAGCCGGTAGATCCAAAGGAACGGCAGTAGCCGATACAGTTTGGTACCAGCCATGTCGCAGGAGTTGCCAGAATAATGTCGAATCGACATTAGACTGCCTTAGGGACTCCGACTCCGGATTTATCCTCAGGGTTTACTCCCGAAGCCAATTCCACAAATGGATATTCCCGCAAGGCAGCGGTGGTTTGAATTCAGAGTTCCTTCTCTTAGATAAGCTACCAACCAAGGATCACGAGCCCTATCTGCCCGAAGCTGCTGGTTTTAAGGCGCCAGTCGCTCGCCTTTGCCCCTTCTCCCGTCAGTGGAAACAGTTCCGCCGGGCTCAAATTGAGCCACACGTGAAGGCCGGGAGCTGGACTTGGTTGTCAGAGGCTGTTTGAGGCGCGTGCCATAGAAGTATTTTATCTGCAGTGAGAGCTTATCCTCACTACAACTCCCGGCAATAACAACCATTGGAACCCATGTTATTAGCCTATTATTGCACACAATATGAAAATAGCACCTGTATTCCTTTTCCTTCAATACATTCATACTGTCCATCTAAAAATTCTGTCTTGATTCTGTATACAACATTCACACTTTCTGTTGTTGTTGTTGTAACTATCAGACTGACACAGTAAAACCTTCCTTACTGTTACAGATACACAAACTGACACATTCAAACCTTCTTTACTGTTAATGGTGCATGTTTGAACTCTATCTACTTGAAATATTAAAAGTCTGGGACATTCAAAGACTGCTAACAGTTAAAGATTCAAACAATGACATAACGTTGAAACCTTGCATTAAAAAAAATCGACACATGAAAACCTTTCTTGTTCTTGTTGACTAGTTTTTCTCCCTCTCTGCTGTTGGTTCTGCTCATCTGTTGCAATAAGCCATTTCTTTTGAGCATCTCCATACGGCTGGGCTGCCCACTGATCTTTGACAGGACGGTCTGATAAGTAATCCCCCCTACGGTCTCCCATACGATCTTCTGACCTTTCTTCCGATCGTGAACGTCGCATAGCTTCTTCATCTGATTTTCGTCCTTTTCCAAACCTAAAGAAACAAACGCAGAAACTTTCAGTGACGAAAGAGAAATGCAAGCTCATAATACTAGCATAGTCCGGACATGCAACAGAGTTTAGATTTGTTCATCTTCCCACTTACAAGATAGTCTGCTTACTATATCAAAGTAAAGAGGAATGTATTTATTTCAATGACTAAACATACCATGCTGTAATTATATTTCTTAACTATCACTATTATGTAATCCTGAATATGAAAATAGTAGTACCACTGCTCCCACAAGAATGTTGCAAGCAGCACCGAAGATGAGGTTGTACATGGAGGGGAGCTAGTAATTTCATCATGTAAAACAACTACTACAAAAACCACCACTACAAAAGCACATTAAGTGCTTTGGTGCAGGATTTTCTGCAAGGATGACAAGTACAGTGGTGGCCCAATACTCTTTTATACAGCAGCTTAAAAGTGATATACATTCATTAATTCAATCCCGAATATTAACTCTGATGAGGAAAGTAGATTATTCTATGTTGTCTCCAAACTCTGCAGCACTCACACGGACTATTTATTCAACACATATGGCACAGAAATAGAAATCCAACAAGGTCAGAATAACTTAAATGCTAAAAATTACTTATGAGACAACAGGTTAGTTGTCCAAATTTTCAAACTTAGAAGCGGAACCCAAAGATGCAGCAATAGAGAATGCAGTCAGCGACCCATAGCTTGACTGCTTGCGTCAGGGAACCAGAGCTGACCAAGACCCTACTCCACCTCCACGTGGTGGTCCTGGAAACAGGCTGCATCACTGCAGTCTGGCTGAGAGAGTAGGGATCAAAGAGGGAAGGCAAACCGGGTCCCAAAAAATGCCGTGCTGAAGTCGGATGTGCCGGCCGAAAGGCGCAGATATCACAGCTCTGCTGTAAACAGACACAACGCAACCAACGTCCTTTTCAGGACGAACGAGGAAGAAAAAACTTAGAAGCAACAGACTGACAGCTGTCATAGTTAAACCAGAACTGAAAATCATTTTTTTTCTTCTGCTTATATTAACATCTATTTCTAACTCAAAATCAGCGCAAAGTTCTATTTTCACTACCTCAGAAAACCCTTAAATATTCCTTTCTTTTCCTTCTCTTTAGCCTTCCTTCTCTTCAGACTGTTCATATCTTCATTAGTTGCCTCACTACTGATAGATGAATGGCTGGAGTGAGATGGTTCAAAGGTAAATGCTCCACTTTCTGCACTTTCTTCTTCCACTGGAAAAAAAAAAACATAAGTGAAAAGAAATTTACTTTTCATTCCATAAACAATAATAACAAAGGCTGAGAATCTTCAAGGACAGCATACCTGTCAACCTGTATGAATTTTTCATACAATGTACATATTTTTGATACTTTTAGCAGTGTACAGCCATACAGACTCGTTGTACGGATTTTTCTTCCCCCCAAAAAAAAAAATCGAAAAGAAAATTTTTTTTTTTTAAATAAAGAGAAAATTCTAAAAATATTTTCCAACCCAAGTTTAAAAAAAATTTAAATCAAAAAATATTTTCTAGCCCAGGTTTTTTTAAACCAATTTTTTTATTTTTAATTCCGGGAATCTTGGCGTCTGAGGTCTCTCCCAGCAACCAATCAAATCCTTTTATACCCAACAATTTGGTAAAAACTTTGAATTCGGCCTCAAACACTTTCGGTTTTCAGCGTAACATAACGTATTTTTAAAGTTACCTGTTATCAATGACCACGCTTGCTTGCCACCACACTTCGACGCCACTTTGTTTGAAAAAAACTAAGTACTTATAAGGTTAAATTGCTGTTGTTTTGCTTTGTTGCAATGTAATCGCTGTCTTAATCTTTCCAGTTATATCGTGCCTTTCAATATATTTCCAATAAATTGTCATAATATTCTGTGTAGGCCCTTCATAACTAGAAAAAAAAAGTTTGTTTGCGTTGAGTAGGCCTACTTTATTCCAGCGGTCGAGAGTCACTGCTTTATTTTTTAATAAAGTGTCGATCTATTTATTATCACTTGTCTAGGCTACCAACTTTTAAATAATATTTTTGTAAATTTTTGGCAGTACGTTTTTCTTCCTAGATTTGATATTCTGTTCATAATTTGGTTAATTTTTTTGCTGTTAGCTGTTTGCTTTGCTTTGTTGTATTTTATTTTTGTCGTTCTCTTAATCTTTCCAGTTATATTTTGACCATTTAAATATTTCCAATAAATTAATATAATAAAATTCTGTGTAGGCCCTACAATAGTAGAAAAAAAAAGTTTGTTTGCGTTGAGTAGGCCTACTTTATTCCAGCGGTCGAGATTCGCTGCTTTATTTTTTAATAAAGTGGCAATCTGTTATCACTGGTCTTCTTCTTCTTCTTCTTCGTTCACCCTCAGATGTCAACTTGAATAAGTTCAAAGAAAGCAGTGGTCAGCCTGAGGCTGTTGATATCTCCGTAGATTTTACTCCACGGGATGAGCACCACAACACTTAAATTGTATTCGTGACATCTTCATTAGGTGAAGAATGTTGCACTGTTTCGTTGAGCATGTAGCCCAGTGCATCCGATTTCAACAAGCGTTTCTGTAGGGTTGCATTCCTTAGCCCTTGACTGTCCCCAGCCTACCTGCAAGGCAGCAGGTGGTTTAAAATCTTCCTTCTCCTAGACGAACTGCCTTCCAAGGCTTACAAGCTTCATCTACCCGGGATTTAACCCATGCCTGGGGTTTGGGTTGATGCTGGCCAGAGCATAGTCCACTCGCCGGTGGGTACTGCGCCTAGACTGTAAGGGGTCCCAAACTACTCCCGATAGACGACAAACAGTAAGAATGAGGCAAGAAAGCATTTAACCCATGAAGTGGGAGTGGATTGGTGCAGACCAGAGCATGTACCACTCGCCGGTGGGTTCTGCATCTACACCTATAGGGTTCTACCCACTCCTCAGTCTATTTAGTCTGGACCCTCACCAAGGACCTGTCCGGCTTGGGTGACCCTGCCAGGAGTAAAACTCCCGCCGGCATAGCTCCCGGGATCATTGGGGCACTCAAGCTCTCCAACCAACGGCAAGGTAGGCTTACATGTGGAGAGTATCACTGGTCTAGGCTACCAACTCTTAAATAATAATTTTGTAAATTTTTGGTGGTACGTTTTTTCTTCCTAGATTTGATATTCTGTTCATAATTTGGTTAAATTTTTGTTGTTGTTGTTGTTGCTGTTAGCCGTTTGCTTTGCTTCGTTGTATTTTATTTTTGTTGTTCTCTTAATCTTTCCGGTTATATTTTGACCATTTAAATATTTCCAATAAATTAATGTCATAATATTCTGTGTCGGCCCAACATAACTAGAAAAAAAGTTTGTTTGTGTAAACTTCGCTGCTTTATTTTTCAATAAAGTGGCGATCTATTATCACTCTTCTAGCAACTTTTTAATAATAATTTTGTAAATTTTTGTAGCACATTTTTTTTCCTTCCTAGATTCGTTATTCTGTTTATAAGTATGTTTTGCTGTTAGCTGTTCGCTTTGCTTCGTTGTATTTTTTAATCATTCTCTTCGTCTACAAAGATTATTAGTTGAAATATTTCATCCACTGAATGATGTGCTGAGCCTAATTCAAAGAAACAAAAGCTTGCAGGTCATGGTAAGTTTCAGGCTGAATGGGTTAAACTCTTCCCTGGCATTGTAGATGCATCCAAGTTAGTATCAACCCATGCTTTTAGTAGATTATGCAGCAAAGATATTAAAGTAGTAGCTTCAGGATTATATGATCTGAAAGTACATTTTAAATCGAAATTGCATAAACAAATGTTTGCAATGAAGTAGGGAGCATCTATTAAGACCTTTTTTGCTCAGCCAAAGCAGGAAGAGGGTGGCATTACAAGGGCTGAAGTTTTATTTGACAATTTCATTGCCCAGCATAACTTAACTGCATCTGTTGCTGATCACTTTTGTGACTTGGCGCCTGTAATGTTTTCTGACAGTGATATTGCCAGAAAGTTTCAGTCGAAGAGGACCAAGACAACACTTATCATTAAAAACTGCCTGGCTCCATCTGCAACAGAACCAGTGATAAAGCTGTGCAGGGAAACACCCTTCTTATTAATGGCTGATGAGTCAAATGACAAGAAAACAGAGAAGCCGTTAGCTATTATGGTGAGAGTTTTTGAAGAAGGATTGGGACCAAGAACGAGATTGTTGGACATGCCTGTATGCAGTGGTGGAACCAGTGAGGCGATATTCAGTGATGTTGATAATCTGTTCACAAAATTTCATATTCCATGGAAAAACTGCATCGGCTTTGCTAGTGACAACTGCAATGTCATGGTGGAGAAATCAGACTCAGCACTTACCAGGATCAAGCAGAGGAACCCTTATGTTTTTAGTATTGAGCGCATTTGCCACCTGGCAAATTTATGTGCACAAGATGGTATCAAACAGTTGACTGTGCCAGTAGAAGACCTTTTGTTAGACGTACTATCATTTTGAGCACAGCTCAAAACGACGAAAGGCTTATAAGGAGTTCCAACTATTCACAAAAGCAGATGACCTGAATATTCTTAAACATTGTCAGACTCGCTGGCTGTCATTGCAGAAGGTAGTGGATAGAATTATTAACCAGTATACAGCTCTCTCATCTTATTTTGAAAGCCACAATGATGTTGAAAAGCCTGGCAGAGTCCAAAACATCCATAAACTTTTAAAAGCACCACTAACCCAGCTGACCCTTCGTTTTCTGAGTTTCATTCTGCCACTGTTAAATGAGTTTAACAAACTCTTTCAAACAGATGAGTCGCAGATTGGTGGCATGATGGAGGAGATGGACAGATTGCTTAGAAAATTTTTAGTTAAATTTGTGGAGATGAAGTATGTTAAACAGGTTGTTGACTTGAGGCATATCAAATTTAGTGATCGTGGGGTGCAGCATGATGACAGCATACTGGCAATTGGACCCTCGAACAGAGCATTTATCGAAGAAATGGAGCTTGATAGTGGAGTAAAGAGTTCATTTTTTGAGGACGTCAGAAATTTGTACACATCAGTGGTTAAAAAAATTACTGATAAATTTCCCTTTGACAACCAGGTTCTAAAGGACTTAAAAGTGCTAGATCCAAGCACTAAAGATAATCTCAGGTATCCAAACATCTGCAGATTGGCAGATACTTTTGCCCAAGATCTTGATCAGGAAGCACTGCAAGATGAGTTCGATGACTGCTGTATGTTGTCTGATGTGTGTGTGCCTCTACTGACACATAGTGGTCAGAAAAAGAGCTTCTGTAGCTATTGGCTGGAAGTTGTTGACCAGAAAACTAGTACTGGTGCCATCCGCTTCCCTAATTTGAAAGTCATCATTCAGCGACTGCTGATACTCCCTCACAGCAATGCTGACTGCGAAAGATCATTTTTAATGATGAAAAAAATCCACACAGACTGCAGGAGGTCCATGAATGCAGACACACTCACTTCTATTTTACAGTGTAAGATTACCATTGATACATGCTGTGCAGACTTTAAGCCAACAAATGCAATTCTGCAAAGTGCTAAAAGTGCATGTGTTGATTATAATACAAAACACTGTACATCGAAAGAATAGTGTACCTCATGATCACTAAGTTTTTTATATGTAAAGAACAGCATGAGACTATTAGCATGTTTTATATCACAATAATTCAAATGCTAATAGATTTGTATATGTCATTTCTCATTTTAAAACTGTTTTTGTGTATAATTTATTAATATATTTTTTGTGTAATGATTTTTGGGTGTTTGTAAGGATTTTTTGGGTCCGGCGTACAGGTTTTTGTCTCAGGAGGTTGACAGGTATGGGACAGAGTACATGACATTATTTCATAAACACATACTTCATAAGAAATAGGATTCCTATGTTAATTTCACAGCTGTTAGTAGATCTACTATCTTAAACTCTTTGGCATCTTTAAACCTGTTGAAACAATACTTCCCATAGAACAGCATTATATGCTTTTAAAAAAAAGGGACATATTTAACTCACAAGTGTCCATGAGAGCTGGATCTAAAGCATCATAAGACCTGTCAACTGCTGCACGAAAGCTATCATTACAGGCTCTTGAGCGTCCAAAACGGTTGGATCTCAACATGGAAGACAAATCTTGTGGGTTTTGCTGCATGCCAAAAATGATAACATATTTATGTGTTTTTATTTTTAGCACGTCAACAATTTAAAAACAAGTTCATTAGCCAAAGTGCAATCATTTGATTTTAAAAAAAAGATTAAAGAACTAAGTATCATTTTCACATTAAAGCTGCAAAATTCCTGACAAGATTCTGATCAGTGAACACCATAGAGCTATCATGATCATCGCTGACTTTAGCAGTCATATTTTTCAGTAGTTCACTATTTCAATCCCTGAAAGAAAGTGTTAATAGTAAATGTGTTCTCTACTGCTTGGCACTCTCTCTGGCTAATTTCTACACCCCAAAGTCAAAGAAGAAACCACTAAGTAAGTATGTTCTCTACTGGTAACTTTCACAGACATTTTGTCTCAGTGACATTCACTCAGGTTTTCCTGAATCTTTCTTTCCTTCAGTTGTCATAAATGCACCTGCCTTCTGCACCACTAACATTCACATATTTCATTTGCATGAGATTCAGGAGAACTTATTAAACATTCAAAATTTTGCGATGCATCTAGTGGTTCCTCATGCCATTCTAGGTAGTCGGGTACAAAGGCTGAGAAAACACTATTTTAAAGCAACTCCAAACAG
Organism: Oreohelix idahoensis; assembly: GCA_024509875.1. Classification (NCBI taxonomy): domain Eukaryota; kingdom Metazoa; phylum Mollusca; class Gastropoda; order Stylommatophora; family Oreohelicidae; genus Oreohelix; species Oreohelix idahoensis. The sequence goes on from JAMPIV010000770.1 coordinate 1,546,105, forward strand.
GAATCAGTCAATACACAATACCTGAAGAATTAAAACCAGCAAATGAACCTCTAAATGTCAAAATAAATCCTCTTATTAATTACTCATCACATACACACTCCAACTGCCAACCAAACTGAAAGGCTGCAGGATCAGATGGAATCCCCTCCAGTAGTCAAGGCAGCTATTTTCTTCACTGCAGAGATTTTAAAGAAAATCTTATACAAGAGACCATCTGGAACAAAAAACTGAGACACAATTAGGCAGCTTGAATGGCAGTGACAGAACAACCTGTGGCCAGTCTGAGACCAGAACGTAAGAAGCAGTAGAAAGAAAACTCATGGAGGAACAAGCAGGATTTTAAACAGAACGACTGTGCACAGATCAGATAACAAAGATCACAATCATCACAGAGAAGTCAAAATAAATTGTGGCTGCCTCTATATAAAAACTTTTTGGACTCTGAGAAAGCATTCATACAGGATCAATCACGTACTTTTGAACTGCTTGATGTACCACCACCTTCTTTCCCTGGTGCTGTATTCACCAAATCTTCTAGGGATGAAGCACGCTTCATACTGATTGTTGGTGTGTCTGCTGACAAGTGGTTGGGCTGGTAGGTACCTGTCAGCAAGCAGTACATTCACTTAAACAAGATTATGGTGAAATTATAAGCAATAGATACACTTGCAGTAAGTAAGAATAAATAGTTACAAAAACCTGTGACATTCTTTACTTTCATTCAACAATTGTGTAATGGCTTCGGCGTTGTACTGGCGACCAGGTGTTCATGGTTCAAACCCGGGCGTCAGCGTTTGAAGAAATGTTTACGGCCGGAAATTTGACTGAATAGCCTGAACGGCTCCTGTGATAAACCCTCTGTGGATGGGAAGGAGCGAAGCTCCTGACCGGGTTGGAAGGAAAGTCCTCAGGTTCCCCAGCCTCACAATGACATGTCATTGGGCCGAAGGGCTGAAAGCCCAAGTGCCGCTGGTTAAGGCAAAAAAAAAGGAAAAAAAAAAAAAAAAAAAAATCACCTGCACACAATTTAAGTAACAATAACAAAAACTCACAATTATAGACTTAATACAGCAAAACCCTCCTATAACATTATAACTGAAGTAATTCAGTTGTGATAAAAGCATGATTGCATTGTCATGGGGTAATGAAATGTTACCACCTCAAGCCAGTCTGTCCATGTGCTTGTGAAGAAAACAATGGTTAGTATGTCCTTATCATATTCCAGGGTGGGCTAATCATGAAAATACTAGTTTTACTCATTTTATTCTTTAAAATTAGATCAGACAAAAAAACAGTTATTATTTAAAAACAAAGCAAGCGAAGACAACATAAAAATCTATGGCTAAAAAACTGCTTTCATAATTATTAAAGGAAGTACCCACTCTCAATGTAAAAAAAATGGTGACTTCTGATTTAGATAACATCGATAGAGGCTTATTGAAATTGGGTGTACCAATCATTGAGCTGTATACAAATTTGATGTTCAGTCTGGCTGCATGACTTAATATTCCATCACTTTTGAAGAAGCTATCAGGTGTGGTATGCTTCTTTGCCACAGATTCTGGCTAGTACCAGAACATAGGATTATGAAGAGCCTGTGTCATGTCACATATTATCATCAAATGGACAAAATTGCTTTATACGCTGGCTTGGTCATGTCCGCCACATGGAAAATGGTCACACCCCTAAAGATGTCTTCTACGGACAACTGGCAGATGGCAAAAGAACAGTTGAGTGACTGCAGCTGAGGTTCAAAGATGTGTGCAAGAGGGCCACCGCAGCTGAGGTTCAAAGATGTGTACAAGAGAGTCATGAGGGCACTGGACATAAATCCAGCAACTTGGGAGGATGGAGCTGCAGATCGCACCAAGTGGCAATGCTCCCTACTGTACCACCTCAGACTGGGTGAAAAGAAGCTCTTACAACAAGCAGAAGAGAAAAGAATACGCCGAAAGGAACAGCAGGCAAAGTAACAGTTGAGGGCTACCACCCCAGGGATGCATGTCCAGTCAGTTATGATTGAAGGGGCTACTACTACTACTACTGCTGCTGTTTCTTTATATCAAGTCCTGGTTTCAAATGTTTACCCCCCCTAGCTGTGAATGGTAGAATTCATATGTTCCACACATTGAGGGAAAACCAGAAAGCAGGCCAGCTTTTATGAAGTACATGAGTCAATAATATTGTGATGTAATAAACTGACTTGTATTAGTGGAAGAAAATAAACATGTGTGACTGAACTGATAGCTGTGATTGTCTTCAAAACCATTGTATTCTGAACATGATTTTCAAAACAAAGGGGCCAACTGATGACTGCCTCACAGCTTAATTCACATTATCTCATGATACGTTAACACAGGGTTTTTGTTGTGAAATCATTTTGCAACCATATTATGTGAGTTGAGCATGCATTTGACGGACACATGAACGTTGGAAAAAAGGTAGCTAAGCAGGTAAAGGGGTGTGCAAGTGTTGGTGTGTGCACACATACATGCGTGTGTGGTGTGTATGTGCAGGCCATATGTATGTGTAAAAGGTAAAGTATCCCGGTACACGCCCATTGAGGCATATTGGGAATATGGTGTTAGGCCCATATTTTCTTGACCGTCGGCACACTAGGGGTGATGTGGTCAGCATCACGCCGGCCGCCTTAACCTTCCCAGAGTTGCTCTGGTACCCATTTCTTCTTCTTCTTCTTCCTCGTTCGCCGTGAAAAGGATGGTGGTTGCGTTGTGTCTGTTTGCGCCTAAGCTGTGATATCTGCACCTTTTGGTCGACACATCCGACTTCTGTACGGCATTTTTTAGGGACCGGGTTTGCCTTCCCATTTCGATCCGCACTCGCTCAGCCAGACTGCACTGCTGCAGACTGTTTCCAGGACCACTACGTGGAGGTGGAGTGCGGTCTTGACCAGCTCTGGTTCGCTGGTCCTGACGCAAGCAGTCAAGCTATGGAGCCGTTAGTGGCCTAAAAAAATCCCACCTCATCTGGGGATCGAACCATAGACCACAGCGCTAGGAAGCCAGTGCACTAACCACTATGCTACCGCGGCTCCTATATTATGTGTGCATGTATACAAATATTTTGTATACATGCACACATGTGTGAATACATTTGTATGTGTGTTTGTATGATGAAAAGAGACACACAGACGTACACAAGCACCTTCATTTACACATACATACTTATTAATCTCTCTGATACAGAAATATGATATTATTTCAAATGCTGTTGAACTTATCTGGATAGTAAAAATACTGTGCTCTGAGACTTGAGTAAAAATGTTGCTCAAAATTTGAACTGAAATCTTAAGGGTTAAGAGATGACAATTAAAAAACAAAAACAGCTACAACAATATATATGTTCATGCCAAAAGTTACCCCAGAAAAGTGTTTACTCCATCAATAACAACACAATTTTACAACACAGCACACAAATTATATTAGTATTAAAACTGAACACAACTCGAGCTTAGTTAAAATAAAACAAAACAACAGAATCTACATACTGTCACTAGATACATGCATCATGTTATTAGCTGCAGGTGCATCAGACTGCATTTGCAGACTCAATTCATCTGACTGACCAGGAGCCTTCAAAGGGCCCTTTGGAATGACAGCTTCATTACCTCCTGCAATATGCAGTTTTATCAACACTTTAAAAATGAGTTGCCAGTACCTTCTTACCAGCCTTGCTGCTGTCCATTAATTTGAGACCTAATTTCTAACTGCTTGAATATTCATCATTTTAAAGTCAACTTCAGTATATAATAGGTTTAAGAAAATATTTTCATGTCAATTGTTTTTGTCCAAAAACACTTTTAGGAAATACTTGAGATCATATGCATAAATGCTGAAATAAATGCTGCTTAATTTGCTGTTACAATAATTTTTGAAATTAACTGTCATTTTTACCAAGATCATAAGCAGAGATTTAAAAAAAATATATATATATATTTTTTTTTTCGTACGCCCGCTAATACTCGAGGCGAAATCTCAGGTTATTATTTATGTCTAACCTGACATTGATTTTACGTGAGTATCCCTTTATTTCTTGTACAGAGACAGGTGTCCCTCGCCATTCAGGCAAATACTCGCCGATTTCGGAGGTACCCATTGCAGCTGGGTCGGCTCAGGAGCCGCCAGTCCCTGGTCAACGACACTCCTTCAAATGTCCTCACCAGGTCTCGAGTTAATCCAGTCCAAATCCCGGTCGACGAAAAATCCTCAAATGCCGTCGCCCGGGTTTGATCCTGTATCACCCGGTCGCCAGAGCGGTGTTGTAACCACTACGCTAGCGCGGCTCCCAAAAAATATATATACAACAGTAAGATTTCAGCTTCTTAGCTCATTTGTTGATGAGTTATGAAAATGAATAATGACTACTTCACAGAATTAACTGGTACTGACACATCTTGAAGAAAATAAAGACACTTTACCAAAAATATTGAATACCAGTAAGCTCAAAAAAAAAAAAAAAAATAAATAAATAAATAAAAAGTCAACACAGGAATGGAAATAGAGATGTTAAAAAAAGTTAAAATACAGACTTAAAAAAATGTACAGCCCATATCTTTTCTTTCAGTGAATAATTTTTGTAAACCACTTTTACCTAGAAGGAAAATATTAATTGCTATTATATTAATGCAAACCATTACTAGACCACAAGGTCTGTTATATTTGGACATGTGCCCTAATATAACTGACCATCTGTGTTTCGGCTGAACTAAAACTAAGCATAACAACTACTTTAAAAAAAATGCTATTATACATTAATCATTTTATCTGACATGACATGATAAGTTAAGATAAGTTATAATCTTCATTAGTCATTTGTCTCCATAAGATGATTTATTTTCCTGTTCAATCACTGGTTCCTTACATGTACGAATTAGTTACATTTCTGAATCATTTATATCACATTATGTAGATGGATTTTTCTCCTCACTCTTCACCAGCCATATCTCTCCACATGTAAGCCTACCTTGCCGTGGTTGGAGAGCTTGAGCGCCTCAATGATCCCGGGAGCTATGCCGGCGGGAGTTTTACTCCTGGCAGGGTCACCCAAGCCGGACAGGTCCTGGGTGAGGGGCCAGACTAAATGGGCTGAGGAGTGGGTGGAACCCTATAGGTGTAGATGCAGAACCCACCGGCGAGTGGTACATGCTCTGGTCTGCACCAATCCACCCCCACTTCATGGGTTAAATGCTTTCTTGCCTCATTCTTCACTGTTTGTCGTCTATCACGCCCATGGCGACCGTTGCCTCAATTGGCTGTGTGTGGTGTACCCGGAAACGGGGCCTCCCAGTACTGAGGCAAAGTTAAGTCCCCGATGTCACTTATCGGTGCAGAATTGAGAGAGATGGCTGAGCATCACAATCCCTCCTGTGTTGCAGCATGATGAGAACCCAGCATTGCACACTGAGCTTGGGGGGATCACTTGGGCACCAGACTTAATACTGGCTCTTGACTGGATGGCCGCATGCAGGAGATTTCTACAATGGAGGGTTGGCAGGTGGTGGGTATCGGGAAGTGGCTCTGTGCAGGACGTGAGGATTCCTTGGGAGAGCCCAGAACCAGAGCACAGCATTGTGCAAGCTCTGCATAGTTGGAGAGCCCCCTGGATGACGGGGAATGCACAGTGTGCTACCCCACCTATCCCCAACTGCTAACTTAGAACCAGAAGTGGGGTCCTCTGTATGCGTGCCAGGCCAGGATAAAATGCCTGGGAAAGAGACTGGAGCTCAGAACTCCCTAACTCAAAGTTGCAGGATGGCAGAAAAGCCACGGGAAAGACAGGGCTATTTTGAAGATAACGCAACCATATTTTCACCATACGAGCTCGGACGCCGCCTCGGTAAACAAGGTCCGCGCAGAGCAGTGACACCCCCAGGCTGCTTGCGAATAGTCTACTACTGGGAACATAAACAGATTAGGGATGAGCCCACTCTCCCGTTGAACAGGTGCTAAAGTCGTAGATACTGGGCCAGAAGGCGCACCGGAAACCACAGTATCATGCAACTCGCTTTTTTTTTTTCTATGGAGAGTACACCGTCAAATAAATCTCGTTCTGGTGCTCGCCCTGTGGAGCTCCACCAGGCAGGTGCAGTGCCGGGCTCTGAGCCTCGACAGAGCCCACCCTCAGCTACTGGAGGACCCTCTAGACCGTCTTGTGGAGTCAGCAGACGGCGGAGGAGAACTACTGACCAAAACAAAACAGAAAAAGAGAAACCCAGAGTGCCACTTGTCATGATGCACTGGAATGCAGAGGGAGTGAACAGCAAGCAGGCTGGATACAGCAAAAAGACAGAGCTGGAAAACATCTTGTATGAGAAGCAAGTCAGTGTTTGCTGTATCCAAGAGACTCACTTGAAAGCAGATCAAACCTTTAAAATAAGGGGATATCAATGCTTCAGATCCGACAGACAAGATAGACGAAAAGGAGGAGTACTTACTCTTGTAAGGAATAACATTCCTGCACACGAAAGGAAAACCTTCATGGATGGAGCAGAATATCAGCTGCTGCAGATAAAGGTAGACAAGATGGAAATAGAACTCCTGAACTATTACTGTCCGAACAACAAACCCCTGAGTCTCAGCTCTATACAGGTACCAGCCACCAACTTTATAGCAGTTGGAGACTTTAATAGCCACTCCCAGAGCTGGGGCTATAACCATCTGGATCACAGAGGTGAAGAGGTTGAAACTTGGCAAGATGATCACTCCCTAATCCTAGTCAATAATGCCACAGATACTCCTACCTTCTACTCCAGAGGATGGCACACAACCTCAACACCAGATCTTGCCTTCTCCACACCAGATATAGCTGGATCTATTAGTAGAGAAGTAGGAGACCAACTAGGGGGAAGCGACCATCGCCCAATCTTTCTTACTGTCCAGAGTGCAACTCTCAGTACAGGCCCAGCCATTACAAGATGGAACTACAAAAAAGCCAACTGGGGTTTATTCAGGCATCAGGTGAACACGCTGCTGTCTACCCTCAAGGTACAGAACAGAGACATTAATGAAGTGGTAAAAGACTTCAACAGATGCATACTACAAGCTGCAAAAGAAACCATTCCCAAAGGATGCCGGCGTAACTACATACCATACTGGTCCAGCACACTCCAAGAACGTCAGGAAGCTATGGACAAGGCTAGAAAGGACGCAGAGTCTCAGCCTTCACTTGAAACTCACAACAAATGGAAAAAGGCTGTAGCAGAGTTTCAGAGAACAAAGCTAGAAGAAAAGCGGAAAAGCTGGAGAACTAAAACGGCATCGCTGAACCTTGAGAAAGACGGCAGGAAACTTTGGAGATTAGTCAAGTCTCTAAATGAAGAGCATTCCTCACCAAGGCAGACTATCACATTGGATGAAGGTGGCAAACTTTTCAGAGGAAAACAAGCTGCAGACTTGTTTGCTAGAAGATACAGTTCAGAAAGCAACTTACCCATTAACATAGACCATCAGAGAGAGATAAGAAAAGAAATACTGGCAACCATGGGACAGACAGATACTCCTGCCCCAATGAGGGAACCCATCACACTAGGAGAACTACAGAAGGCTATTTCCAAGCTTAAGTTTCAAAAGTCACCCGGCCCAGACAAAATCAGCAACGAAATGCTAGTAAATCTGAGCTCAGCAGCAAAGACAAAACTGCTTGAGATATTCAACCACAGCTGGTTGAAAGGAACGGTACCCCAAGTATGGAGAGAAGCCATCACAATACCCATACTAAAGAAAGGGAAATGTAAGACCGAGGCTGCAAGTTACCGGCCAATCAGTCTCACAAGCTGTGTTGGGAAGACTATGGAGCGAATAGTCAACCACAGATTGAAATGGTATTTAGAGTCTGAGCAGATCCTGGTGCCGGAACAAGCTGGATTTAGAGAATGCTACAGTATAGAAGACCAAGTTACTTACTTGTCTCAAGCAATAGAAGATGCCTTCCAGGAGAAGAAAAAGGTCCTAACGATCTGGGTCGACTTCAAGCAGGCCTTTGACAAGGTGTGGAAAGATGGCCTCATTGCAAAACTTAGGAGAAGTGGAATCCAAGGCAACATGATGAAATGGATCCAGTCATACTTGCATAACAGGAGAACTAGAGTCACTCTTGACGGTCTGCAGAGCAGAAAAGTGTTGCTCCATCAGGGGGTACCTCAAGGAGGAGTAATTTCCCCAACACTCTTCCTTGTTTACATCAATGACCTGGTGAAAGATCTCCCTGCAGGAGTTAAAGCTGCCTTATATGCAGATGACCTAGTACTCTGGTGCGCTGATGAAAATGTCACCACAGCAAATTATAGAATGCAGCGGGCAGCAGACATGCTAGTGTCATGGGCAGAGAAATGGCTTATCACAATAAACACAGACAAAACCTCCACAACACTGTTCTCCCTCGCCCCCAAGGACAAATCAGCTAACATACACCTAGGGACAACCGTGATCAAGGAAGAAAGCTACCCCACCTATCTTGGGGTGACATTTGACCAAAGGCTTACATGGAATAAGCATATTGAAAATGCAGAAGGAAAGGCCCGAAGACGACTAGGCATACTCAGAAAATTAGCAGGTACCAACTGGGGAGCAAATGAACGAAATCTAAAGAAGATTTATAATGGAGTAATAAGACCACACTTAGAGTTTAGCTCAGCAGCATGGTCATCAGCTGCTAACTCACATCTGCAGTCTTTGGACAAGGTGCAAAATCAAGCTCTCAGGCTCATTACAGGAGCCATGAAAACTACACCAATAACAGAGATGCAGAAGGTTGCTGGATTACAGACATTGTCCCATAGAAGAGACACAAAAACCATGATCCAGATGGAAAAGTACAACAGTATGCCAATGCACCCAATGAAGGCAAGACTAGATGATCTGGCATTGGGACGTCTAAAGCGTAGCAGCTTTGTGCATCGGGGGAAAAGACTTATAAGACAGCATCAAGAAGACCTATCCATGAAGACAACACCACTGAAGCCCACCCTATACCCTGTACCATGGGAGCAGGCCAGCAGTGCCCTCCAAATTAATACAACAGTCAGTGGTCTCACAAGTGGATGTGAGTATAATGATCTGCAAAAACGAACTGCTACATTGAGTATGATCCAAGAAAGCTATCCCGATCAATCATGGATACATGCCTATACAGATGGATCAGCAACTAATGCTGTTAGGAATGGAGGTGCCGGTATCTTTATCTCATATCCTGACAACCACTATGAGACTAGGCACATTCCCACTGGTAAATTCTGTTCCAACTATACAGCTGAGGTTCAAGCTCTAGAGCAAGCTGCAAATATGATTTATAACACCAACTCTGACTGCCACCAGGTAGTCATCCTCACAGATGCACTGTCTGTCCTGCAAGCTCTCAAGGGTGGTAAACTCCCGCATCTGAGAAATGAACTAAACAAGGTAGCTGCCAAAAAGAGAACCATACTTCAGTGGGTACCATCTCATTGTGGTGTACCCGGAAATGAAAAGGCAGATAAACTTGCAAAAAAGGGAGGAGAATGTGAACAAGAAGATAATGAAGTCACATACTTTGAGAAAAAGAGAGCTATCCAGACTATCAGAAGAGAACAGAACCAACCCAAAGACGACTATCACACTCTCGACCGGCAGGGACAGACAACTATTTTTCGACTCAGGACAGGGCATAACAAACTGAATAAACACATGCACAAGCTACGATTGTCTGCTTCACCACTGTGCACATGTGGATTAAACGAACAAACTGCTGAGCATGTTCTACAGGACTGTCCTCTGTATGACCAGTTAAGAAAGATATACTGGCCCAATGACTCAACACTAAACTCAAAGCTATATGGAGTTAAAGAGGAACTTCAAACAACAGTCGAATTCATCATGAGAACTCGTCTGACGGTGTAATCATCAAAGATGCGATCGCAAGAAGAAGAAGAAGAAGACCAGCCATATTACTTTTAATGAAAAGACTTACTATCTGCTATTCATCTATCATTGTGCCTTCTGTTACTCAATTTTTTTTCTTCTTCTTCTTTCCCTCCTCCTCCTCCTCCTCTACTTCTATCATCCTCACCAAACCCTCATGCTCCATAGGGACATAGAGCTGTAACTGCAAGGGAAAAAAAATTGGCTTCTGCGTATCCTGGCAATGATATATTGATTAGTTCCTCCTCCTTTGTCAGTTTGGTTTCAACTTCTTCAAACTAGTGCAGCTCTTTCCAAAGGAAACAAAATTGTGTTGTTCAACACAAACTTCACCATTCTGTCAATGTTAATTTCCAAGTAAGTAAAGTTGTGTACTTCTTCAGTTGTCTGATCATGTATCCTGACAGTATCTGAGTTGTCTATTATTTATTTTCATTTTCTTTGTTTTATTTACATTGTTTGGTAGTATCTTCTGCACTATTGGTGCACAGTATTGGATTATGATGATTCTACTTTCTTTTACCTCAATCTTGCCATTACGCTGTTTTTACTTCTGGCGACATCCTAAAGGTAACCCTCCCTGCATGTTCTCCATCTTCATGTCCCCAACAGACGACACTTTATCCAGTGTTTAGTGTCCTACTCCAGGATAGTATGACGCTCTCTCTGGCAAACCTCTACATTCCAAGGTAGAAGAGAAACCACTAAGAAAGTAAGTAAGTAATTGTCCTGCTCCATTCTATCTTGTCTCTGTTTCAAGCGTTTTACATTGTAGCATTTCCATGGACTGTAACATTTGCTCAATTTCATTCAGCATTCTTAAATTCCATATAGCTATTCTAGAATTTTATTTGGTGGTCTGAACTCCAGTATCTGGATTTCATCAACCTGTATTAAGGATTTTTCTGGACTCAGCCGCAGATTCTGTAACATAAAATATTTTTCTAGACCTGGGTTGTCGTTCCCTGAACCTGGAGAACCCAATTTTACTCTTTCTCGGTGTCTAGTCTTTCTCCTATGATCTTTTCAGCTTGGTTGAACCTGCCAGGAGCACATGGCTCCTGGCGACTTCACTCATGTTATCCACAAGGCATAAAAGCCATCCCACCACCTCAAGGTAAAGCAAAAATGGTAGGGAATGGATTTTATTTCAGTTCACTTATTCCCTGGGGCAAGTGGGTTGTGAAGTCTAAAACTTTATAAACTGTTGCCATTGTTTCCTGTTATGTGTGGCCATGTGACACTTCTAATCTTGTTCATCCACCTGATCATGTAACCTTTTAATCTTTACCCCCAGCTTTCTCTTCTTTGGTAGGATAGTCCCCTACAGGATGTCTCTGCTAGATCAGTGAATCTCAGCAGCTGGCTCATTTAGTTTTCAACTTCTTTACGGCTGACAGTAAGTTTTTGTATGACACCTAATGCTTTCTGTTTCATGTATAATCTTATTTGCAATAAGATCCAAGCAGTAAATACTTAGTGCTCGTGAAGCACCTCATTTCTACAGCTTGATTCTGCCACTCCAACTGAACAGTGAGGGTATACATTTCACATGCACATAAAATATACTGAGGATGAATGTGCACGGCATGTTTAGTTTTGGTGTTTAGACTGAAACTTTAATTTCTCAGATAAGTTTTATGGTTAATGATGTTTATAGCCTGTGTTGTACTGAGCCTGAAAGTTAAGCAAAGAAGATTAACACTGTAACCAACCAAGCATGTTGTAAAAGGTGACTAAGGAGGGCTGGGCATGGGGCTGGCTACCCATACCAGTAGAAACTTCAAGCAAAAAAAAAAAAAAAAAAACAATATAATCTAAACATCCAAAACAAGTAATTGAGATAATTTCATTTAGCCATCCAGGATGGTATAAGGTCCTCCATCTTGGAGGTTAATGATGCAGTCCAACAAAATTTAAAGAAAGCTGGGATGCTGACTCAGCATTTATTCCATGGAAAACCTCCAGATTTGGCACATGAAATGTCTATAAGCTAAACCAGTGATTCTCAACGTGGGCCATATGACACCCAAAGGGCCCATGCCATATTTCCAAGGGGCCACAGCAAGATGGTAAAGTACCTTTTTCCAGTTAATAATGACTATTAGTGGGGCCACAGCAAGATGGTAAAGTACCTTGTTCCAGTTAATAGTGACTATTAGTGGGGCCACAGCAAGATGGTAAAGTACCTTTTTCCAGCTAATAGTGACTATTAGTGGGGCCACAGCAAGATGGTAAAGTACCTTTTTCCAGCTAATAGTGACTATTAGTGGGGCCACAGCAAGATGGTAAAGTACCTTTTTCCAGCTAATAGTGACTATTAGTGGGGCCACAGCAAGATGGTAAAGTACCTTTTTCCAGCTAATAGTGACTATTAGTGGGGCCACAGCAAGATGGTAAAGTACCTTTTTCCAGCTAATAGTGACGATTAGTGGGGCCACAGCAAGATGGTAAAGTACCTTTTTCCAGCTAATAGTGACTATTAGTGGGGCCACAGCAAGATGGTAAAGTACCTTTTTCCAGCTAATAGTGACTATTAGTGGGGCCACAGCAAGATGGTAAAGTACCTTTTTCCAGCTAATAGTGACTATTAGTGGGGCCACAGCAAGATGGTAAAGTACCTTTTTCCAGTTAATAGTGACTATTAGTGGGGCCACAGCAAGATGGTACAGTACCTTTTTCCAGCTAATAGTGACTATTAGTGGGGCCACAGCAAGATGGTAAAGTACCTTTTTCCAGCTAATAGTGACTATTAGTGGGGCCACAGCAAGATGGTAAAGTACCTTTTTCCAGCTAATAGTGACTATTAGTGGGGCCACAGCAAGATGGTAAAGTACCTTTTTCCAGCTAATAGTGACTATTAGTGGGGCCACAGCAAGATGGTAAAGTACCTTTTTCCAGTTAATAGTGACTATTAGTGGGGCCACAGCAAGATGGTAAAGTACCTTTTTCCAGCTAATAGTGACTATTTGTGGGGCCACAGCAAGATGGTAAAGTACCTTTTTCCAGCTAATAGTGATTATTAGTGGGGGCCACAGCAAGATGGTAAAGTACCTTTTTCCAGTTAATAGTGACTATTAGTGGGGCCACAGCAAGATGGTAAAGTACCTTTTCCCAGCTAACAGTGACTATTAGTGGGGCCACAGCAAGATGGTAAAGTACCTTTTTCCAGCTAATAGTGACTATTAGTGGGGCCACAGCAAGATGGTAAAGTACCTTTTTCCAGCTAATAGTGACTATTAGTGGGGCCACAGCAAGATGGTAAAGTACCTTTTTCCAGTTAATAGTGACTATTAGTGGGGCCACAGCAAGATGGCAAAGTACCTTTTTCCAGCTAATAGTGACTATTAGTGGGGCCACAGCAAGATGGTAAAGTACCTTTTTCCAGCTAATAGTGACTATTTGTGGGGCCACAGCAAGATGGTAAAGTACCTTTTTCCAGCTAATAGTGACTATTAGTGGGGGCCACAGCAAGATGGTAAAGTACCTTTTTCCAGTTAATAATGACTATTAGTGGGGCCACAGCAAGATGGTCAAGTACCTTTTTCCAGCTAATAGTGACTATTAGTGGGGCCACAGAAGTAAATGAGGCTCAGAAAAAAAAAGGTGAGAACTCCTGAGCTAAATGAACAAGGAAAGACTCAACAGGTCATAGCAGAAAGACTATTAGTATGACCTTTGAACTTAAATAAGGTGAAAGGACACAGGTGAAGTGTTGCTGTCCTCAAACATGAGATAGGAAGCACACGTCATAGTGAAGGAGTGGCTCTAATTTTGTCAAAGGAAGCATAGAAAGCACTAATAAAATGTGAAGCCATGCAACCCAGAAATATATCAACAACATTCAAAACTTCCTTATATTCAGTGATAATTACCAATCAATGGCAAAGAAGAATCTGGACAAGGTATCATGTGAAGGAAAGACATTAAAATTTTGATGGCTGACCTAAATGCAAATATAGGAACAGAAATATGAATTTTAAAGAGATCAGAGCAAAATACAGACTAGGGACAATGAATGAACATATACTTTGGAAACTTATTAAATCTGGCCCGCCCGTCTGCACGCACACTAGGCAAGTGAAAAAAAAGAAGAGATAGTACTCCAGAGATTCAAGCCCAATCAGTCAAGACGACAACACTACCTCACTACAAAAAGGAGATGTGCTAGTGTTGTTGATCAGAACTGATGTCACTGCAAACCCATTGGTGCTCAATCTCCCTCAGCAAATGTCGAAGGCAATGAACACTAATGCGCTGGTTATATACACGCTGGATGCATCCTCTCATATGCCCATCCCTGCTGGTCTTACGTTTGATGCCAAATTTTAGCAATCTTAGCATTGATGATTCATCGATTGCAGTGTCATTCTCTAATAAGGCATAAAGGACCGTGCTAGTGAATTTGGATATTCAATTTTGACCCTTCAACACCATGTAGAGCATTGATTCAACATATGCAAGCCAAGACTTCTTGTTTTCTGACATCTTTTCAAGGTTTACAAGAAAAAAGGTGAGTCGGAAGTTGAGAATACTTTTAGTTTTCTAAATACTGCATCATGAACCTCCGTAGTTTAGCCTCTTCCCCCCCCCCCCCCCCCCCAAGTTAAAAAAAACTTTTTTTATATTAAGCCAAACCCCTCATATCTCAAACTCACAACTATCTTATCTAGCTTGTGACTTAGGTGTTTATATTCCACTGTTGTGTGTTTGATCATGTAAAGGATGGGGCTAAAAGGGGCTGGGAAACTAGAAGAAATGAGATCTATAATAGTAAATATGAAGACACATGATCTGATGTTATTGTTAGTCATGGGTCATCAGGACATCTGAAACACACAAACTAATCATTCAGTTCACTAAAGAAAAATTGTATATGTGGTTTTCTTTCTATAAATGATATATGTAGATAATCAGCTATATCAATTTCTGTTTAGTACTTCAGAGTATAAAGGCTCTGAAATACTTCATGACTGTTTTACACAACACATGCCTTGCCAAAGAAAGTAACTTTTGTTTGTTTGTTTGTTTGTTATAAACATCCAACAGCCATGCACAGTTTCATTATTAATTGAGACAGGCATAAATTTTAATATCATATTACAATCATTTAGCAATTTCTGTGATTACTGCATTATTTGTGTTACTCATCCTGGCTGCAGCTCATACACAAATGTCAAGGCTGCAATATCAGACTATTGACATGTATCTCTTCTGTTTTCAAATTCTGTTTAAAGTAAAACAGTTTTGTGAAAACAGGAAACAAAATTACAGTTAGTACTACAAACAGCTAAAAATTTAGGTTTCATGTTGTGTTGAACTGGGGAAAATCGAGGCACTTTAAAATATGAACTTTAAAAAAAAAAAAAAAAAAAAAAATGAAAAATAAAAATTAACCTTTTATTTCCCAAAAAAAGGCCCTGGTATCTCTAAAATGAAAAACATCATAAGCTTCAGCTAGTGTAACAACCACTTAAGGCCATTGGTGAAAACACAGCACAAAACACTGGGAGAGTCGTGAGTATACATTATACAACAGATAACATAATGCACCATTTGAAAAATGAAGGACCTTTCTACCTGTGACATGAAACGATCGCACACGACGACCAAGAAAACCTCCTGGAAAGAACATATCCAGTAACATTAAATAAAAAAAACAAAGCCTGAATCGCAGCCACAATGGAAAGCAAGGCAGATTACACATATAACAGCCATCGTATGGTGTATCACATCTGCAAATATGACAGCTGTCATGTGCTATAAATTAAATAATGAGACAGCTCTTCAATTCTGTTATAATTAAGTGTGCTAAAATATGCCGTTATTAAAACAAAAATATTTATGTTATTTTTACTATCTTCTTTAAGATGATGCAGGTGAGAAATATTTTATTCAGTAAAGTGGGGAGACAAATATTTCTATCCAATTATGTAAGATAATTTTTACATAAAACCTTTTTTACTTGATTCTGTAAAGTTGGTGGTAAATCTTAGCACAATCTGTAAAGTATATCTATTCATAACAGACACTGAATAGGTCGGATATATTACACGGTATATATTTCAAACTTGGAAGCTGGAAAAAAATTATGTACAATTAAGTATATATATATTTCAAACTTGGAAGCTGTGAAACACGTTATGCATAATGTACTAATTACCAATGGTTTTCTTTCTTTAAAAATAAAAAGGTTTTTTGTCGTGCATGGGAACCAGATCAAGGCTTATCCTCATCTATTTACAGTAAGATCAGAGATCACATACATGGAAGTGAGATAAGAATTGCTCTCAATTATTACATGATAATAAGAGCAAGACTGACTTTACTGTACATGAGGGGGAAAAATGGGAATAAGCCTCACCAACACAGATTTGACATTTCATCACTAACAAAGACATGACACAAGACCAGCAATGTAAATGCAGTTACTACTTCTGTTAGGAATTCTAGAAAGCTGACATTTCTAAACACTCTTACAGTGCATTCTCATGTTTCATCATTCCACTGCTTATGGCCAGACACTATAAACAAAATGCAAACAAACTATAACTGCTAACACTATTTTCATTCAGCTGTAATAATGCATTTGTTAACTTGAAATAATTAGTTTTACAATGTTAACCAACTATTCTCAGGAGTCACGTTTGCCCTAACAACATTTATATTTGGACAAAACTAACACTGAATGTACATACCCTTGTTTTCTTTGCTGGCCTTCACAAGCTTGTATATCTCGGTTGATCGAGGGTCTAGGTGACCTTTACGTTTCTCAGACATACTCTGACGGCCAAAGCCTTCCCTAGCAAAAGGAAGGATTAAGTCTCCATGTGGGCTCCTGAAAGTGAGATATATAATAAATTATTTACGTTATGAAATGAGAAATATTTTGGCTAATGGTTTAACTACAGATCTGTACCCTTTTATCTCAAATCCTCAAGGACAGCTGTGTTTTGGAAACTGGATATTTTTGGTTTCCAGGTTTTACCCAAATCATGTTTGAAAAGTAGCCCAAAGTCACCCTAAATGTGTTTCTTCTTCTTCCTCGTTCGCCTTCAGACTTCCACATTTATGACTCTAATAAAGGCAGTAGTCAACCCAAGGTTCCCGACATCTCCAAACAGTTTTTCGTTGACAGAAGTGGGTTGTTGCCATATGCTAGTCCGTTCATTACTGTAGGCTGGGCAATACTGCAGGAGGTGTTCGACCGTCATCGGGCTGGTACCGCAGGTGCAGAGATCTGCTGCACCAATCTTGAATTTGTGGTATAGATGGTATCTCAATCTGTTGTGTCCAGTGCGTAGCCGAAAAATGATGACCTGTTCTTTCCTGGATAGTTGATGATATGCATCATTTTTCAAATGGCCCGTGTGCTCTCTTTCCCATTTGGACTTGAATGTAGCCTTTATAATAGACTTTGCCGTTGCGTAAGTTGTCTCTATATCATTTTGTTGTAAGGCACCTCCTTCCTTAGCAAGTTTGTCTGCCTCCTCATTACCTGGTATGTTGCAATGGGCTGGTATCCACTGGATAGTGCACTTGTTGAAACATTTGGCCAGTCTTTCAAGGGAGATTATCAGATCTTTCAATCCTTTAGTTTGTTGGCTCTTCAGCGCTGATATTACTGAGAGGGCATCTGTAAAGATTACTATCTGTTTTTCTGCCTGTGCTTTGCATTCAATAAGAGTTTCAGCTGCCTGTTTCAGGGTTTCTACTTCAGCACTGAAGTTATTGCAGTATTTGCCCGTGGCAATTGCCATAGAGTGGATTCTATTTTTTAATTTTATGTAGATGCCGGCACCCCCATTTTCAACTGCATTTTTTGCTGAACCATCAGTATATGCATGTGTCCAAAGCTTTGCTGGGAATTTTTGGTCAATATACTTGGTTGCTATATACTTTCTTTGTGTTTCTGTCTGTGTTCTAAATGTCTTTAAAAATCACCCAAAGTCGCCTAAAATGTGCCCAAAAATCACCCAATTTTGACAGAAAGTAGCCAAAGAAACTTTCGATTTTCAGAATATTTTGGTTTTCAGAAAAATGGATAGGAAAAAATAGATACAGACATGTATACACATGATATTACAATGACACGAAAAAAGACAAATATAATGACCCTACTTTTACAGGCATGAACTGTTTACCACCGTTTATTTATGTGCAATTTAATGCAGCAATTCAAAATGTTTTGTTTAAAATAACAGTACTGCTGTGAATATTGCATGACTTTGCCTGAAGCAAATGAGAAGTCTTTGACTGTAGCTTATATCTTCTTATTGAATATTGTAACATTTTCCCCTGTTGTTTGTGATTTAAAAAATTGGTCAATCTTACTGCAGCTTCGCCAGCTATTAACATACTGACAGATTGTGTAATATTTATCTACATATGCAAATATCAGCAGTTTCTTTCTCAACTCTGTTATTTCATTATTATTCGATTATAGCACTTGACTGATCCACTGTCATTGAGCGTCAGCTCTTGGTGAATTATAGTATTTAAAAAAAAAAAAAATTACATATTGAAAATATAAAGTTTCTAAATACAAAATAAAAAAAATAAAGTTTCTGCATAAAAGAAAAAAGATCTTAGAAAAATTATCATTGACTGTTTAAATTAGAATGCTCAACATTTACAACACATCTTGCTAGACACATTTAGGAGCCAAACAGATGCTTGTGTCGATTCCACATTTATAATCATATATATGATAATTAACAGTGCTCTTCTGATGATAGGATGCACCAGTGGAGCATAAAGCACTTCTAAAAGTTAAGAACTTGAATGTAAAATGTTATAATTTTAGTTCTCATGCTCTTAAATTTTAAATTTCGGTTTACTGAAAACTGATTTCTAAAGTACGAGTGCCTAAATTCTCAGGCCCTCAGCTGCAATTTTTAATGACCTCTCAGTTTAATGTCATTATTATGTTGTCCCATATACCAGGATGTTTATCCCATATACTAGGATGTTAATCTTTAAAAAAATGTTTTTTTAAATGTTCTTTTTAAACTTATATCTGTGTCCATAAAGAGTTCACCTTTAAAATTCCACACCATATGAAGTAGTTATTCACGCACACATGTATAATTATCATCATGAGCCTCTTAACACACAGGCCAAGCTATGCTCAAAAGCACAGAAAAACAGAAACATTACAACAGAAGACATTTGGAACTCAATGTTGGGGTTAACAGTTCCGAGCTTCAAATAGCTTTTTATCAAAGATTTTTTATATACAAGAGGAAGCTAATAAATGGCAGCTCTGAACAAAAACCAAACTGCATTAAAACACACAGGCGTACGAATATGTAAGATAGCAGTACTTCAAATGTCCAACTAACTTTGAATGAGCATTCACAAGAAATATTATGAAGTACATGTAGATGCTAGCAACCAACAATTTGACCAAAACAGTACTTGCATCTATGGCCTCAGTACTAACATCCACGGCCAGTTTCAAGAGTTTTACATCCAAACAGTAACTGGAACTAGTCAAAAAGTGTAAATAGGTATTTGTTGCGTGATAAATTCTCGCAACATCGTTTTATTTCAATATCTATTTTATAACGCAAGGGCAACAACTGCTTGAAATTTATAGTCACTTTTCTCGGTAAGCATTTGTCTTCTCGCGTTGGTATCGAATGCAGTTAAGTTTGAGCTGTGGTCATTTTGCGCTGGACTGCGCATGACTTGTCTTGCTTCTTGGTCGATCGGTTTCCGCCCACCACTAGTGGAGTGAGCGATTTGGAATGGCGAAAGAGATGCCTCGTTGAAGAGGGGATCTCCGCTATTTTTTTGTTCTGTCAGGGATGTGTAGTCCTCTTAATGGATATTTCGTTTATTCGAGATAATACCTCTAGTGTTTCCCACATGTCGGGAGGCGTGATATTTCTGTGTATTTCATGAAGGCAAGGTAAATTAACATTTTCATTAACTCTATCGATTTTGGGTCGTGAGCGATTTCGATTCATAGCCTGTCTTCGAAAGTCGTCGTCACGAGATGTTTTCCTAGCTCACATGTCGCTGTATTGTACTGCATCGGTTGATGCAGGTACCAAGGACCATTACTTGCTACTTTGTTAAATGAACTAGGTTTGGAAAACCTTTATTATCTAGAGGATATTTTTGAGGACATTATTTATACTTCGGCAGACGTGTCTGTCTTGCTGAAGTCAAACTAAGGAGAGTGAACTGATCTCATACATCTGGTTATCTCCTGGCTGTTATAGAAAAGGATGGAGTTTTTCACCTGACTACATTTACAGCACTATGAAATATAACATGCATCTGACTCATCATTGTAATGCTGTCTACCGTCTATTGCTGTATTGAATGTTGCTGTGATAATGACTGTTTGATGTGCCTACATATTCGCGTAACCATTTTGTCACTGTGGCGTCCACAATAAATAATGAAGAAAAACGTCAACGGCTGTTTCAAGAATCATTGACTTTATACGTCGTGAGTTTACTGACGTCCTATGTGGATTGCCCTGTTATTTTTGTATGAACATTGTTTTGACTGAACACATCTGCACACTACACAAAACCAGACATGCGGATACCATCCATCATCATATGGCATCACGCATCATTTGGTGGCCATAAGCTGGTTTGATTCTGGTACCAGCAAACACGGGGTCCCTTACCCACTTCATTTTCAACAAGAATTCATCAGCATCCTTCAAGAAATTAACATTCTTCAATACAGTCAACATCTTCAAAATTTTCAAAGTACTCGGCGTTGCCCGGTAAAAGTCAAAATTTCAACTTTTTGACGGAAACAAGAATTTGACAGTACCCGGCGTTGTTACATGTTGCCGGATAACTCGGACTGCTGTTATCTTTTACGCAAGTCAAGCAAGTTGCTGCTGTCAAGGTTCCAGTGCTGTCGTTTTTGTGAAGGTCAAGTGCCGGTTGAAACGGGTTGTTTTCTGAAGAAGGCCAAGTACCGATTTCCATCAACTTACTTTTGGATTAGAAGGTCAAGTGCCGAAACAACTCAACACACAGTATTTCAGAAGCTCTTGTACCATCGTGTTAGCAGTGGAAGCAGTTCAGATGTGCCATCATCGTTGGAGCTTCGCTCTTTAGGACGTTGATTGACATCCGTTTTTTCTGCTGTTCTACGATTGGAAGCCTATAAGTTAAGTGGCCTGTTTGTATGTAAACTGTGCCCTTATACTTCTGCTGAGTCTTCTGTGTATCATCTCATTCTATATGTTATATGTTTATATGTTATTTGTATATTTATATGTTTATATTTCAGCGGGTTCTCGGTTGGGTGGTGTCTCCGTTAGATTATGCCACGTCATAGAGGTCGTCTATTGTGAGCGTTTTCTGTAGGGTTTGCAAATTTCCGATACTGGAATTTGCTAAGCGACTTCTGTTGCTATTTATGTTAGCTGTGATGACATGTTTTAATATTGTTTTCGTTATTATTTCGCATTCTTTAGTTTTGTTTTGATTTGTTTGTATTTGTTAGCCTACTCTTGTCTATAATTTAGTTTCATACAACATTTTTGTTTATACACTGTGGTGTCATGTATTTTGTTTAATTCTATCGCAGATATCGTCACATTTTTTGTGATATTTCATTAATTTCTGCTTTATTTTTAGTTGATTTCTGCGAACGTTTTTGTATTGTTGCTGATCTTTGTTATTGTTTACATTGTTATTGTTTACATTGTTTGTATTGTTTACATTTTCAATGTTTACATTCTGCATGTGTTTACATAGTCATTGTTTACAGTTATAGTAATTAGTTAATGGGCTATGCTAATGCACTGTTACTACTACACTGATGATAAATGAATGATGAATAGTGTCGTGCACTATTGAATGAGAAGTGCACTTATGATCAAGAATTGAGTGCTGATATTTCATATACAAGTTCTTTGATTGGAGACTTGTTTCCCACAGAGACTGGGATAATATAAGGTGATGTGAATATACAAGTGCTTAATTAAGACTTGTTACACTTAGGTTTGAAATAAATTAGTTAATTATTTCAGGTTTTGGACTCATATGTTAGACAACATGTCTACATTTGAGCACTTTATTGAGCAGGGTAAATTGCTTGGGAAGACTGGTGATAAGTTAGAAGAATTTGCAACTGCTCGATATGATAAAGCAATGGAAGCTGAACAAAAGAAACTGCATATGGAAGCTGAACAAAAGAAACTGCAGATGCAGGTGGATGAAAAAAGATTCCAAATGGAAATGGAAAAACAAAAAAGGGAATCAGAAGCTGAGGAAAGAAAACTCCAGCTACAGCTAGAAGCTGAAAGACTTGAAAAAGAAGCTGAAAATAAAAGACTTGAAAAAGAGGCTGAAAATAAAAGACTTGAAAAAGAAGCTGAAAATGAAAGACTTCAAAAAGAGGCTCAGGCTGAGGAAAGAAGATTACAGAGAGAGTCTGATGAGAGGAAAGAGAAAGCAAAAATGGAACATGAAGAAAAGGTCTTAGCTTTAGAGTTGGAAAAATTGAAATTGACGAGCATGAGTAATGGTAATGATTCAAACAAGGGTTCATCTTCTGGTAAGGCTAATAATGATACTTTTAAGATTAAGTTACCAACATTTAGTCCTTCCAGTGATGACATAATGTTCTATCTGGACAGATTTGAACAAGCATGTACAGCTCATAACATAGACAAAGCAAAATATGTTTATCAGTTATCAGGGATACTGACAGGTAAAGCTCTAAGTATATTAAATATGGTGGATGAACCTGACAAGAACAATTATGAGGTTGTCAGGGCCGCTTTGTTAAAGAAATATCAGCTTAACGAAGACGGCTATCGTCTACAATTTAAAAACATGTTACCTGAAAATGGAGTTGAATTCTCCGAGTTTATTGCAAGAATACGCATTACTTTCTCACGATGGGTTGAACTATCTAAGACGGAAAAAACTTATGAAGGACTTATGGACTTAATACTTAGAGACAAAGTCATGTCGTCTGTCAATGAGTCTTTCCTTGCTTTCCTTCATGAACGTAAACCTAAAACAATAAAAGAAATGGAAGATTTCTGTTGCCAATACGTAACTGCGCACCCACACATAACCATGGGTAACTCTAAGGTGAAAGAAGGTTTACCAGTTGCTTCGGCAGCTCCGTATGGTCAAAACTTTGCTCGTAGATTCCAACAAAATTTTGATAGAAAGAGTAGCGGTAATTTCTGTCAAAATCATGGAAATCAATTTCATGGTGATTCTTCTTCGAAGAATTGGAGACAACCTGATAGTACTCGTTACTATCACCCTAATAATTATAAGCATTTCAAAAGAGGATATGGTAATAGAGGTTATTCCTGCCGAAGACCTCAGAACCAAACAAATAGATGTTCGCATCAATGTGAACATGATAGTAATCGTGGAAACTGGAATTCGAACCAGGATAACAATTACAATAGAGACAATAATAACTGCAGAGATAATAATAACTCTGATAACTTCAGAGGTAATAATAGTCGGGGTAGATCTCAACACAAAAAAAAGAGATATCAGCAGGCTAATGCTGTACAACAGGAAACTGAGGGAGCCTGTAATCATGTTGTTGATAGTAAAAACTTTGACGCTGTCACTGGTTCTGCTTTTGACTTTGAGAGAGCAAACAAATGCCCCCAATGCAGTACTTTATTCGAACCGGGTACCATAACTACTTTGAGTTGTGGTCACCCACTTCCCGCTCTTCCTGCTGCTGTTGCGCATGACGGGAGGGGTTCTTTAATTCTACATAAGGGTCTTGTTAATGATACTCCGGTCTCACTACTTTTCGATTCCGGATGCACCACTATTGGTGTTAGACAATCGCTTGTAGATCCATCTTGTGCTACAGGAAGGGTTATTAAATGTGTCACATTTGGCGGCACTCTAGAAAAATATCCTACTGCTGTAATTCGCATTGCCACTCCTTTCTTTACTGGAGATGTGCATGCTTGTCTCTTACCTAATCCTATTGCGGACCTTATTATTGGTCGTATTCACGGAGTTAGGGAGTGTACCCCACAGCAGATTGCTGCTTGGGAAGATAATAACATGCAAGCTACAAATGCAGTAGTTACAAGAGCACAAGCTCTACAAACACCCGAAACTTCACTGAATAGTGATAATGAAGTTGATAGCCAAGATAGTCACTTAGTAATCACTCGTGACTCTTTCATAAAATTGCAAGAAGAAGATCCTTCTTTAAAAAAATTCTTCGTTCTTGCGAAGAAAGGTGATCCGAATCAGGATACAAATAGAAAATCTTGGATTGCAATGAGAAACGGCGTACTTGTACGTATGGTACAAGATTCGACTACGTCGGCACATTCGCAAATTCTTGTTCCCAAGAGCATGAGAGTCCAAATATTACAACATGCTCATGACTCGCAATGTGCTGGACATATGGGTTTTGCCCGTACGAAGTCGAGAGTCCTTGCGGCTTTCTTTTGGCCTTTTGTCAATAAGGACATTCGTATTTACTGCCGATCATGCAAGGTATGTCAGGAGGTCAAATCTAGAGGACCACGACATGCTGCGCCTATCCAGGCTGCTGACATTCCTATTCGGCCGTTTCAGAAAATGGCCATAGATATTATTGGCCCTTTTAAGGTCAAGTCGGCCAGAGGACATCAGTTTATCCTTACATGTGTCGATATGTGCACACGTTGGCCAGAGGCTATTCCTCTTAAGAGCATATCTACTACAGATATCGCAGATGCTCTTTGGTTGATATTTTCTCGCTTGGGGTTCCCCAGAGAAATATTGTCAGACCATGGCACTCAACTCATATCTGACACTATGTCACAGGTAATGTCTACCTTACATATTGAACGATCTCTCAGTAGTATCTACCATCCTATGTCTAATGGGTTAGTTGAGCGTCTGAATAGAACGCTCAAGACTTTGCTTGGTAAGATAACTGAAGATCATCCTCAAGATTGGGACAGGGTTTTACCCGCGGCTCTCTTTGCCTATAGAGAAGTCCCTAATGAACACACAGGATTTTCTCCCTTCGAACTTGTCTTTGGCGCGCGTCCACGCGGCCCTATGTCTTTATTACACGATCTCATCACTGCCGATGATATTAGCGATGAAACTCAATCCTCATATGAGTATGTCATTGCTCTTAGACAAAAGATCATTGAGGCATGTAAGCTAGCAACTGCTTCATCAGAAATTGCTAAAGAGAAGGCAAGGCAGTTTGCTAACAAGAATAGATGTCTACGACAACTTTGTCCAGGTGACAAAGCATTCGTCCTACTCCCCAGTAGGGAAAATAGACTTCTTATTGCATGGAAAGGTCCGTATGCAATAGTCTCTCGGATTTCCGATGTTGACTATGTGGTCGATATTGATGGAAAGCATAAAACTTTCCACATAAACATGCTTTCGGAATTTCACGAACGTCCGGACTATTTGCTGCCTATTTTCCAGGCAACGGATGATGCTCCTGCACCTCACGGTCATTATTCATCCCTGTCTGTCATTCAGGATGAGGAAGCTACCTTCTCTGATGTCAACCTTCCCCTTCCAGTGGTTCCATTACATTCCACGGAATCTTGGAAAAACGTTTCTGTTTCTCCTAATCTTTCTGGTGACGAACATCGACAAGTCTCGTCGATGTTACAAACATTTCAGGATGTTCTCACTGACATTCCTGGACACACAGATGTCATAGAACATGACATAATTCTTACCGACAATAATCCAATTAGGGTTAGGCCGTATCCTATTCCTATACACTTTCAGTCGCAAGTGGAAAAGGAATTGGATGAAATGATTCAATTAAATATAATTGAACCATCGACTTCACCATATTCTTCTTCCATGGTTATTGTCCGGAAGAAGGATAAGAACATACGAATTTGCGTTGATTATCGCAAATTGAATCAGGTCACAAAGTTCGACGCTGAACCGATGCCTTTGTTAGAAGATCTACTGATTAGACTTTCTAATTCTAGATTCTTCACTAAACTTGACTTGTCTAAAGGTTATTGGCAAGTGCCTTTAGCAGAGCATGCCAAACCTCTTACTGCTTTTTCTACACCTAGGGGTCTATTTCAATGGAATGTTATGCCTTTTGGTCTCATGAACGCCCCTGCCACTTTCGTTCGCATGATGCGTCGAATTCTGTCACATCGTTCGGATGTCATCGCATACTTAGATGACATCTGTCTCTTCAGTGATACCTGGGAAGATCACTATTTAGGGTTATATGACTTACTGTCCACTCTACGTGAGAATAATTTGACAGCAAAACCTTCTAAAGCTTTTGTTGGTTTTGGTGAAATCTCTTTCCTGGGTCATCGTGTTGGTCATGGTCTCTTGAAGACAGAAGACCACAATACTTCCAAAATACTGAACATCTCTGTTCCTAAAACGAAGAAACAAGTTAGGAGTCTCTTAGGTTTAATTCAATTTTATGGGAGATTTATTCCAAATTTATCTTCGATCATGGCACCTCTCTCAACATTGTTGAAGAAAGGTTCGCCTAATCTGGTCCGTTGGTCTGAAGAATGCCAATCTTCACTAGACCAAATCAAGAATATATTTTCTTCTCCTCCCATCTTAAGATTACCTACTCTTGATAGGACTTTTGTTCTTCGGAGTGATGCTTCATCCACTGGGATTGGAGCAGCACTGATGCAAGAATATGCAAATACTCTGCATCCTGTTATGTACATTTCTAGAAAACTAAATGCGGCAGAGAGGAACTACTCGGTTTTAGACCGTGAGTTGTTAGCGATGGTTTGGTCAATTCTAAAGCTACAAAGATTCCTCCTGGGCGCACATTTCATTCTAGAGACTGATCAGAAAGCTCTTACAGCTATTCAGACTAAGAATTTGAAGAGTTCGAGATCCACTCGATATGCTATAGCTCTTCAACCTTTTCACTTCACGGTACGAGCTATCCGTGGTGCGGATAATGTGATGGCTGACATTTTGTCTAGATGCCCACATGACTCCAACTAATACTTCTGTCCTATATTTCCATATATTACAGAGTCATAACACACCTATATTTCTACAATAGATTAGCACATCTGTACTTACTTTATATGTACACACTATCGTGCTTTGTTGTCATCTTCTTCTGTTCGTTTTTTAAGATGATAGAGGAGGACTGAGTAGTTAATATAAGGGCCGTTAGTTTACTAAACAGCCACAATTATTAATAATGTATTGTACCTTATGAAGCATATTAGTTATTAATTAGCATTATATTGCTTGTACTTTCTCAGAATGTCATTGTTGAGCTGAGGACTTACCTTACTAGTATCAAGCATGACGAGTTCTAGATTGTGTACTTACCCTCGGAATACCAGAGCATATGTCCTGGATCGTCATGTAGTTTAACTTTACTATGTACTTATGTCATTACATGTCAAAGAATGTACTATTTAAATTTTCCTATCAGATTTGTACATCCATTTTTAAAGACAATATTAGAGTATGCTGTTTAATGATGATTATAGTAACTTGCATACGTATATTGTGTTTACATGCTAACGTGATGTGTGTTGGTGACACCTCCCCGATGTGAATATTTTTTGAGACATATTTATTTTTCTGTTGAGGTATATCCTCACCAGACACTCTATAATTAGCCTATTGTTTGGCAATTTAATTAATTATCAGCGCATAATTCGTGCGTTTTGAGCCGCTTATCGCATGCTCTTTGATATTGAAAAAAAAATATGTTCCACATTTTTTTTTTATCGGGAGGAGGTGGTGATATGTTGCGTGATAAATTCTCGCAACATCGTTTTATTTCAATATCTATTTTATAACGCAAGGGCAACAACTGCTTGAAATTTATAGTCACTTTTCTCGGTAAGCATTTGTCTTCTCGCGTTGGTATCGAATGCAGTTAAGTTTGAGCTGTGGTCATTTTGCGCTGGACTGCGCATGACTTGTCTTGCTTCTTGGTCGATCGGTTTCCGCCCACCACTAGTGGAGTGAGCGATTTGGAATGGCGAAAGAGATGCCTCGTTGAAGAGGGGATCTCCGCTATTTTTTTGTTCTGTCAGGGATGTGTAGTCCTCTTATGGATATTTCGTTTATTCGAGATAATACCTCTAGTGTTTTCCACATGTCGGGAGGCGTGATATTTCTGTGTATTTCATGAAAGCAAGGTAAATTGACTTTTTCATTAACTCTATCGATTTTGGGTCGTGAGCGATTTCGATTCATAGCCTGTCTTCGAAAGTCGTCGTCACGAGATGTTTTCCCAGCTCACATGTCGCTGCATTGTACTGCATCGGTTGATGCAGGTACCAAGGACCATTACTTGCTACTTTGTTAAATGAACTAGGTTTGGAAAACCTTTATTATCTAGAGGATATTTTTGAGGACATTATTTATACTTCGGCAGACGTGTCTGTCTTGCTGAAGTCAAACTAAGGAGAGTGAACTGATCTCATACATCTGGTTATCTCCTGGCTGTTATAGAAAAGGATGGAGTTTTTCACCTGACTACATTTACAGCACTATGAAATATAACATGCATCTGACTCATCATTGTAATGCTGTCTACCGTCTATTGCTGTATTGAATGTTGCTGTGATAATGACTGTTTGATGTGTCTACATATTCGCGTAACCATTTTGTCACTGTGGCGTCCACAATAAATAATGAAGAAAAACGTCAACGGCTGTTTCAAGAATCATTGACTTTATACGTCGTGAGTTTACTGACGTCCTATGTGGATTGCCCTGTTATTTTTGTATGAACATTGTTTTGACTGAACACATCTGCACACTACACAAAACCAGACATGCGGATACCATCCATCATCTTATGGCATCACGCATCAGTATTGCATATCCAAATGGTCTCTGTTAACATATCCAGATACTGCCTTAGAGAATTATTCAAAGGCATGACATTGGCAGCACATTATGGTATCACATCATTAATCCTTTCGTCCCCCAATGTAACACAAGACAACAAATGTGTCTTGCTATCAACTTTCATTTTAGGCTGCTAATGGTGGGGTGGGGGTGGGGTGGTAGTGTGTGTGTGTGTGGGGTGGGGGGAGGGTTTGTATATATTGCCTTCAGGCCCAACTGTTTTGGTAGATTATACACTGAGGTGACCACAAGACCTCTTGCACCCACTTCTACAGTTGACTTTTGCTTTGAGCCTTCTCATGTCTCAAATCTTTGACCAGGTCATTATTTTTTTGGGCAATGAACGTTATAGCAACAATGAGTTACTAAGGGAATTTTTTTTTTAAACTTACAGATCACTTTCATCTTTGTTGGATCCCACAGATGAACGCAAAAATGCTTCATCATCAGAGGTAGAGCTGTGCGAGTTTCGTTGACCATGCATGAAACCAATAGTTGAATGAGGTCTCTGGGTTTTCTTCAAGGAAGAAAAAAAAAAAGAAGAATAAAAGTTTTTTTTGTTTTGTTTTGTAATATAACAAATTATATCATTTCCATTTGTTTAATTTTAAGGTGACTAACAAAAGGTCTGAAGAACATTACAGTTCAAAGATGTAAGGAATTTATTTTAAGAAACACAATAGCAATAGGAAACAAAGAGTTTTGTGATGTCACTTCTACAGTCATTGATACTTACATTAGGCAGTGTGTAGGTATCATTTTCATTTACCCAAATACTCGTCCCATCCTGAGATTGTGATTCCATTTTTGACTTGCTTTTACTAAAAGAAGGCATAATGTTTATGAAAGAAGCTGGTTCATTGAAGCTCTCATGCGTTGCTTTGGTGTAAGATTCGTTTCTCAGACCACTGCTAGAGTCAGTAAAGTGTTCTCTAAGAGCAGCTACTCTACTGCTTCTAACCGGTGGAATGGGTGAAGGCATATCTTTGTCACTTCCAAATTTCTGATGGCCTAAACTAGCAGGTTCAGAGGCTGATGATGATCTCTGATGGATAATGGCGCCTACATCTGAAGCTGAGGATGCACGTTTGTGGATAACAGGAGGTATGATATCCATTTGGCTGTTATCTGGTGAATCTCCTGAAAAAAGTGGTGAAGGCTCAGAGCCTGTCCTTCGTGAAATTGTAAGTTTGATAACTCCAGGAATCTGACTATCCTCCATCATGGCTACACGAAGAGCTTCCATGGCTGATGTGTTAGACAAGCCCTCTAGCTTCACACCATTGACCTCCAGAAGTTTATCGTTAACCTGAAGCCGGCCATCCTATTAAAAAAAAATAATGTTTAACACGTTTATCAAAAGTCAGCAACAATGGTAGATCACTATGTTAAAAAAAAAAAAATACAAAATCTAAAATCTTTTAAGAATATCAATTAAAAGTCATGACTAAATATGAAGACTAAGTTTTTAAAATACTGTGCCACCCTCACCTCAATTTGTTCACCCTTGAAGCAACTACTACTGTCAAGGTATAGGAAATAAATAATGCTCCTAAGCTTTACTCTTTCTCTGACCCTGTGTGTTTTATCTCAGTAACTGACAAGTTATACTAGAGACCAATTTCTTCAGTGTCAGTTCCATTCATCTGAACCTTTATTCATACCATTTAACGGGAAACAGAACAATATACAACGTAACTGGAAAGTCATATCCTATTTGAAAATGTTTATATCCTCACTTGTATCTATTGGATATACTGATAAATGACTGCTGAATATCTGCTTCAAAGATGCCTAACATATGAGGAACAGAGATAGCACATATGGTCATCACATGTACCATTCATGGGAAAAACTCTAGAGATGCAAATAGCCTAAAGCTGACTACTGCTTTCTTTGAAAACATTCGAGTGGACGTCTGAGAGTGTACGAAGAAGGATATACATGAAACTAATGTCAAAACAAGGAGTATAAACGTCACTTGACACATAAGTTTTACCCCCCCCCCCCCGATTAAATTAAATTTAAAATGGTCTATAAGCTGACGTTACAATGGAAAAATAAAGGTAAAGGATCCCGTTACACGCCCATTGAGGCATATTGAGAATATTTTCTTGACCATCGGCACACTAGGTGTGATGTGGTCAGCAGCAGGCAGGCTGCCTTGAACTTCCTCGAGTTGCTCGATGTTACAAGAGCCAGCCAAAATTGCTGCCCACTTTGTAAACGTTTTGAACAGACCAGATCTCACTCTGAATTATAATGCTAATGTGACACAGCATTTTATGTGATAACATGGCAGTTAAGTCTTGTTATTTTGATGTTTGTTTCATATAAATTAGTTGAACAGAAGTGAAGACATAACAGTTTGAAAATAGACTTTTCCATCACCCTGTAAGTTTAAACACTATTCTGGCACATTTCTAAAGTATCAGTTTCAAAATGTGCTCATAAAATAAAATACAAAATCCGATACAAAAAAAATAGTTTTTATTCTATAAATCATAAAACATCTTTTTTGACTCCTGTAAACAAGAGAACAGCTTTTTCTACTGCGTTAAGCAATAAAGAAGACTCAAAAACAGCAAATATGTGGCTTTAATCTGACATGCAGAAGGGAAAAAATTATCAAAATTATTTTCTGCAATACAGTAATACTTCACACAAATGTATTAGGCAACTATAGCATATCATTATCAGTTAAGTAACAGCACAATCGCTATTAAAAATGAGAACTGAAAAACTAACAGTTATGAAATTCCAGCAAACCTCATACATAAAGTATTACTGTTCTGTTGGTTAATATGCCCAAAATACAGCATTAGTTATTCTTTTTATTTGCTGTGTGTGTGTCATATGATGATGATTTTCTAGAATAATGACAAACTTACAATGCAGCGCACACTGAGAATAAACATGTACATCATGCATTTTTCTTTAAAGTGTATCCAAAACAAAATGCTGTGATGATCAAACAGAACAATGAAACCAAACCTTATAAGCTGCACCCCCTTGTAAGACAGTTTTCACAAATATGCCCAGATCTTTAGCGCCGGACACTGAAGACTCAGTCTTTCCTTTGACACTGACTCCAAGACCAGCAGAACCCGTTTCATTGAGTGGAATGTGAAGAGTGATTTTTTCGTTGCTTGAATCCAGTGCTGGAAGGTCCGCTTCATTTACAACATGAGAAGGCTGCAAGGATGAGATAGTGGGTTGACCAGCACCATCATCTCCACCAATACTCCCATCTTCATTTTCAGGCAGTGTGTCATCTCCCTGAAAGTCAAAACAATGGAGTCCACAACATGCAGGAAGATTGACAAGCAGAAGCGAAAATTCACTCAAAATGAAGACACTTCACAACGATTTGCAAATCAAGATAGTGCAACATTTACAGCTTATTCCTAACATGCAGACAGCAGACATAAACTGAAGTTGTCAACTGCCACAAATAAACACCAATGTAAAACAGATTTGAACAAAGAGTCCATGCACAATGGTAAAAAACACAAAATCACAGATACATCTTCTGTTAGAGAGAAGGATATAGTTTTAACATAAACCTTTGGAGGACATAGTGTTCCATCGTATTAGTTTTAGCTTTTTGATGACAATGTTATCATTTGATGATATCTTCAGGGACTGATTGATACAGGCCAACTTCGACTTTAATAATAGGGCAGAATCTTTACTTGTGCTTTTCACAATTTTCTTTTCACCTTCTATGTACTCAAGAGGAATATCATCATCATCATTAGTTCCCTTTTTGCTCCTCCAGGAACATGGTGCCACCGCTGGTTCCCTTGAAGGAGGCCTGCACCAAACCATTCATGTACTCTTACAGTGTTGGTTTCTGTAGTAAATTGTTTTACATGAGAAGTTGCCAGTGCCAGGAATATATTCAAGAATAATTACTACAATATTTACTTTACTGTCATTATAGCACTGGCTTTTAGGCTAGAGTTTACTGTAAAAAAAGGCATTTAATTTACATAAATTTAGATACAAAATAAAGACCATGCAAGTTACTAATGCTTCCACACTGCATAGTCAAAGTTCCATTTTTATCCATTCACAAAACTTTTTAAACAGATACCAGACTAAATTTGACATTTATTGTGTGTAAACAATCAGATGTCTGTTAATCTACATACGTTACAGTTACTGAAAATAACAGTTTCATATCCGATCATCTATAAATGTTTCATTTTCTGACAGCCGTCATTGTCATCATCATCATTTACATTTAACATGACAAAGTTATAAATCTGTTTATCCATAAACACTGAAACGACCGAAACTAGCTCTAGTAAGGTCATCACTCATTTACACCAGTGTTCCTCTCACTTTTATTTGTCTGTGACTCCAAGTTTTAATTGATAATCATACCTAACCTAAATGGTGCTGGTGTGTCGGACTACAGTAAATTATTATAGCTTTGAATTTCAAAATGTAAAATAAAGCGTATGAGGGGAGCACTGTAGTCACTATTTCCCAGTCTGATTAAGTTTATATTTTCTTTTTCTACACAAATCCCTCTTCATACAAATATAAACTAATTTACCTGTAATTAATTTGAATAAATAAAAACAGAAATATAGTCATATAGCATTTTAAAAGTTCCCTGGCAACCCAAGTTTAGGTTGTGCCTTGGCTGTAGGAATTACTGATCTATTTACATCTTCAGTTCAGAGCAGTTTTAGTCACACACTAATTCATGCATTAATTCTGTGAAAATAGCCACAGTCAAAACAATGTTTATTGACATGATTATATTTGCATGATCGCTTTGTTTCACTGAGACAAAAATTAAAAACATGAAATGAGCAAGTCAAACATAAGCAAGAAAGGAAAGCTTCAATTTAAAAGAAATATGACCTGGAGGTCTCTAAGGAAGCAAAGAAAGAACAGTGCCACTACATGCGCCAGGAGTGATTACACTGAAACTGTTCATGAGGATTGCGATCTCATCATGCAAAACAAATTGCTACTGAGATCATCATTGCAAGAGTGCCCCAAGTGCTCTGGCACAGTCTTTTAGCACCAGAATTCAGCACAATGGTGACCCCAAGTCCTTTTACAGAGCTAAAAAAAGGGACAAGCATGCATTCAAATAGTTGGTAACCTACAAGAGACTATAACTTCTAATGCTAATAAGTTTGTGTATTTGCTGAAAAAAAAATCTTCATTTTTGCATTCTGTTATTTTCCTCACATTTTTCCTTTTTCTTAAGCAGCTCACTACTTATGTAGCTCAAGTGAACAGTACAGACTTAAAATCTGAGGGAAAATCTAAAGGCAATTTTCAAAGGATTTCTTTATTCATCACAAAAAAATTAGCTTGATTCATAACCTGAACCCTGTGTTTCATTAACCAAACATCCTAAATACTAGAATGACCATGGCAATATGCAGACTGAAAGTAAAAAAAGAAAAAAGTATGAAGATAAAGCGTAAATGATAATCTTATGGCTACAGGAATAAATAAATGAAGACACCAAAGCAATATGCATCAAAACACAAGAATTTAAAACAAGTTAAAGGAAAAACTTAAGTTTTAGGATCCCACTTTTATTCTTTACTGTACACAGTGAAACTCAGAAGGAATGTGAAAAATTCACAAACAGCTGTGTCAAAGCCAGCAAAAATGTAGTAGATTAAAATGTATCACTATGTTGAAGAAAAAGGACTTGCTGGTTATTCGGCCTTGCAAATGACCTAGTTATCTGACAAAGCCACTTGATTGAATTGGCAAATTCCTCATCACAACCTGACACTTGCCCCTTTCATTTCTCAATGATTTCCCTTACTTTAGTGCAGTTACTTCCACTACCTTTTTACTATTACACATAGTTATTATATCAAAGTGGCAATGTCCACATGTCGTAAAAATATGAAAAGTTAATATGTACCACAAAAAAGGAACTGCATGCAAAGTTTCAGCACGTTATTTGAGATTGTGAGCGTTAAAGATCTGGAACGCCATAAATATATAAATCTCTTGTCAAGTTAAAATAAAAGTGAGTATACAACACTCCAAAGCAGTCATGCATCAATGATAAAACAAAATAATGAAAATACAAATGACACAAGGAAAAAAAACAAAACCACACGTGTAAACCAGCAGGCATAAAAAATACATTGGGATTGAAAGGAAAACCAAATGAACACATGGTAAGAGTTGCAATGAATAAACAGTTTTTAGAAGACAATACTTAAAACATGCAACATAATGGGACTCCTTGAATTGACTTCACAAAGAAAGTTGTCACTTATCTGCTCTCATCATAATACCAGGTAAAGTAATTATTTCAAATGTTTTCTCAGCTCTGTATATCTCAAAATTTCAGATCCATCTCCAACAAATCCTCACAGATAAACAAGTTCACATTTATATCACAACATACAAAGATTAACTCACACCCTGTGTTAATCTGATATCTACCACCATTAATCCAACTCACATTTATGACCCTAAACCTTTATTACATCTTACACAACATTAAACTAACCATTATTACTTTTTACTAGGGTTGGGATCTTTAACAATTAATTAATCAATTACTCAGTAAAAACTGTGAAAACAGATTAATTGATCAAACAAATTTTAATCGATTACTCTGTTTTTAGCAATGTTTATGTTTTTTTGCTTAAATGTGAGAGCATTTGCTATGATACATACCTGTCAACCTGTACATATTTTTCGTACAATGTACGTTTTTTTGTTACTTTTAGCAGTGTACTCGTTGTACGGATTCCTTTTCTCTCTCGCTAAGTACTTATAACTTGGTTAAATATTGCTGTTGTTTTGCTTTGTTGCAATTTAATCGCTGTCTTAATCTTTCCAGTTATATCTTGCCCTTCAATATATTTCCGATAAATTAATGTCATAAAATTCTGTGTAGGCCCTACTTAACTAGAAAAAAAAAGTTTGATTGCGTTGAGTAGGACTACTTTATTCCTGCGGTCGAGACTGTCGTGAAACATTCTAAATCCACATATCTAAATTAGAAAGTAAATGTAAAGCCTAACGAAGTAATTCAATAAAGGAAAGAAGAATGGTAAAAGAACAGTGCGGTCACAATAGCGTACGCCTGTGTTATAGAACATCATACTAGCTAAACAAGAAAATCCCCTTTTTCTACTTCGTCTGCATAATTGTAACGCTTTCACGTTTGCTAGTAAAGCCTACTGCATAAACTACACGCGTTTCAAAAAATAAAATAAAACGTATACTGTATTTCTTAGAAAACCTTGAGATAGGCACACAGCGTAATGACCTAGATTTAATATTCCATTAATGTCATTTTATGCACTACGTAAACGAAAAGACAGACGGGCTTGGAAGAGAGAGAGAGAGAGATGTATGGAGGAACGCATGCAATACTACCACCGTCTCGCGATATGAAATTAATGCCACCCCACGCGAAAGGCATGCAGGCTTGCTTTTTTTCAAATAAACAGTAATAAAAAACACTACCAATACGAGGTAAGGTTTTAAAAAACATGGTTAATGCTTATTAGGAAACATGACACAATACTGTTTTACGTCTGAAATCCTGACATTAGCCTGACAGTACAGAAGACACCCCATCGTATAGAAGTGAACGGGTGGTAGAAGAAAATACATATTTTGAACGCAGCCACTTAGCTCCATTAAACTTATATATTTGGGTGCCTTAGGTCTTGCTGACAAAGAATATGTTAGGTGTTAAGCAAATAGTCTAATAATTAACAAATTATAGCCAAAATATTATAGTGGTGTTGTCTGACAACACATGATCATATTTGCTCATAATGGCGTGTTTGGACACTGCTTTAGAGGAAATAAGGCCACCACGTTAAATCCGATTTGATTGGCTAGAATTATATGTAAGGCGAAACATGATTAGTCGACTGCAAATACTATTTTTGGTTGTTAAGGGAAACGATAGGAAGGGTACATTTTTTTCAAATGCTTTTGTAAACATGGTCTCATTGGCTAGACCATTTAATATAGTCAATTAGGAGCGTCAGTTCAGTGCCACTTTTTGAAAATAAACTTAGTAAAAGCAAGTGCGTTGAGATCCAGCTCATATTTTTCTAATAAAAGCCTGGGACAGAGGCAGATCGGAATTGTGCCATAACTCATCGCCAGTCAACGTATTTGTTTAATATTTCCTTGAATTGTGGTAAGCTAGACATATTTGATATCTTTTTGATGAAAATTGAATGTGAATTGATAAATTTATGTCTGTATGTGTGTGGTTCAGTAACAAACATGAGGCAAAGCCTAGATATTGCTCCCCCATGAACAAAACTTGTCGGAGAGGAGTATAACTGCATGGGATTGCCAAATAGTACTATGACACCTATCTTATTGAATAGAAGGAAATAATGCTGGAATTGCAGAGGCGTTGTAACCATTAGGGAGAGGAATACTGGTGTATACTGTTACATGAGAAGCTAGCAGTTGGCCTACCGCGCTGAACTCTGTGTTTGTTATGTATTGTGCTTCAGTGTGGAAATAGATTATAAATTAGTTCTGAAGTAGGAGGTACAACCTTCTTGTTTCAGGGACCGTGGTACTAAAGTATTAAAGCAGCACCTGGTCTGAGTTTTGCTGAATCCAGAGGCTGGTAGCATACTCCTTGGTCAAGATATCGACCAGTGTTGTTTCTCAAGAAAACTGTGAAGCAAGCGAGCAGAGGAGACTGTTTACTGCCGCCCACACAGAAGTTAAGATTTCATGGCCAGTGCAGCTCAATCTTGTGTATACCCCCCTCAAAAATTGACTATACATTAAATCAAGAGGGACAGTTATTTGTTTCAAATAAAAAGAAACTGTGAACCTTTCCAATATTATTTCCACCAGAAACAAACACTTGAAGTCATGATGACAAACAACAACCTAGCTTGAAAAGCCAGTATTACCTCACAGTACTACATCACAACTTACACACATATTGTAATAATAATATATGTCAATACAAAGATCCTATCTATAAATTGTGTACATACAACTTGTGATTACATTTGATTGTGATTCCTGGTTCACTTTGTAGTTGAATCAGGATATCTATTATTGAAAGGAATTAATACATATTTTAAAAGTTATCACTTGACTTATTAAGATAGTCTTATAGAGTGTTCTATGTATGTGAGTGTCACAGTGTTGTAAAGTATTGTGGATTAAATTAAATTGTTTATCTGTCTGTTGGTTGTTGTGAACACACACTGCATCATTATCATAACCCTAGACATTCAACGTAGTCATCACAATATTCCAGAATAAGTCTGACTGAGGTCTAAATGTGGTAGCAAAGTAAGGTCATCTGTAATACACCACACTTATTAGATACAGATACCTTCACAGCTGATCTCAGTCAGTACACTAAGTCCCCTATAAATATTTATATCATCCCACTTTACCACAGAGACTCTTTGCTTTATTTTTTAATAAAGTGGAGATCTATTATCACTGGTCTAGGCTACCAACTTTTAAATAATAATTTTGTAAATTTTTGGTAGTACGTTTTTTCTTCCTAGATTTGATATTCTGTTCATAATTTGGTTAATTAATTTATTTTTTGCTGTTAGCTGTTTGCTTTGCTTCATTGTATTTTATTTTTGTCATTCTCTTAATCTTTCTAGTTATATTTTGACCATTTAAATATTTCCAATAAATTATTATCATAAAATTCTATGTAGGCCCTACAAAAGTAGAAAAATAAAAGTTTATTTGCAATGAGTAGGCCTACCTGTCGGCGTCTGTGGTCTAATGGATATGAACGCAGTTTCATAATCCAGATATACCAGGTTCGAAACCTGCTGCAGGCGGTTTGGTAGCAGATCGCTTTGTGTGGATTTTTAACAGTGGTATAAGCGCTGTACCGTTCAGAAAGCAATGGCAAACTACTGAATGAAAAAAATTGCCTAGAAAAATCACAAAACAGCCAATAAAAGCTGGGGTTGATTGCCACGTCCTGTAAAGGATAAGCAACTAACTAGGCCTACCTACTTTATTCCAGTGGTCGAGATTCGCTGCTTTATTTGTTAATAAAGTGGCAATCTATTATCACTGGTCTAGGCTACCAGCTCTTAAATAATAGTTTTGTAAATTTTTGGTAGTACGTTTTTTTCTTCCTAGATTTGATATTCTGTTCATAATTTGGTTAATTTTTTTTTTTGCTGTTTGATATTCTGTTCATAATTTGGTTAATTTTTTTTTTTGCTGTTAGCCGTTTGCTTTGCTTCGTTGTATTTTTTTTTTTTTTGGTCGTTCTCTTAATCTTTCCAGTTATATTTTGATCATTTAAATATTTCCAATAAATTAATGTCATAATATTCTGTGTCGGCTCTACATAACTAGAAAAAAAGTTTGTTTGTGTAAACTTCGCTGCTTTATTGTTCAATAAACTTACTTACTTACTTAGTCGTTCCTCTTCTACCGTGAGGTGTAGAGGTTTGGAAGAGAGAGCGCCAGACCATTCTATCAGCTGTCTTCTTCCTGGCCTGGTTCCATTCTAGTCCTCGGTCCTTCAAAGATTGTCTAATGTTGTCCTCCCAGCGGACTCTGGGTCGTCCTGGAGGTCTGGATCCCTGGCTCTTTGTTTCCCATGCTTGTCGTGGTAGCCGATCTTCTCCCATTCTGCAGACATGGCCAAACCATCTTAGTTGGGACTGTTCTATTTGGGTCTGCAGCGGATGGGATTTTAGGCCTTGACGGATCGTCTGGTTGCGGACCATGTCTCTTCTTGTTACTTCAACCACTTTCCTCAGATACCTCATTTCTGAGGTTTGGGTCTGGCTTTTGTGGGTTGTAGTCATTGCCCACGACTCGCATCCATATGTCAAGACTGGGACATAGGTGGAGCGGTATACAGCCATCTTCGTTTTCTTACCAACCTCTTTCTTGCTGAGGAATCCACGATTTATGGCCTGAAAAAGTCTCCCAGCCGCTGCTTTCAGAGTGGCCAACTCTTCTTTGATGCCTCCCTTTCGGTCTATAATAGCTCCGAGATATTTAAAGTGGTCGACCTGCTCCAGGACCTGTTCTCCCAACTTAATCTGATGTTTTCTTTCTTCTCGTGATATCACCATGGATTTTGTTTTAGAGCTGCTTATGACCATCCCTCTCTTCTCCAGCTCTTCCTTCCAGACTTGCAGGTTGGATTGGAGATGTGCCTCTGATTTAGCAATCAGGGCAACATCATCAGCAAATGCCAGCTCCGAAATATAGACCTGTCTCATCTTCCAGTACCCCACTGAATACTTTCTTGTTCTCTCCTTACATGCCTTGATGACATCGTCCATAAGGAGTATGAAGAGGTAAGGTGATAGGATATCACCTTGTCTTACACCAGTGGTGGTCCTGAACTCTTCTGACTTATGGTTTGCTGTCCTCACATAATTTCTGCAAGACTTGTAGAAGCTCTGTATAGCATGAATCAGAGGTGCTGGAATATTCTTCCTTGCCAAACAGTCCCAAAGTTTGCTCCAGGGGACCCTGTCAAACGCCTTTTCCAGATCTATGAAACAAAGATGGATCTCACTCTTATACTCAAGGGCCTTTTCACTCAGCTGTCTGAGTGTGAAGATTAGGTCTTGAGTACTTCGGTTTGCTCGGAATCCGCACTGGACCTCATCCAATTGTGGCTCAGCTAGGCGTCGGAGTCTCTGCTCTAGGATTCTAGAGAGGATTTTACCAGGGACACTGAGAAGGGATATGCCTCTATGGTTTCCACATTGTCGATTGTCACCCTTTTTGAAAATTGGTGTTATGATGGCAATCTCCCAATCCTTTGGTATGGTCTTGTTGCACCATGCTGCCTGTAGGACCTTTAAGAGTAATAGGTCGCCTGATGCTCCCATGTACTTAACCATTTCTGGTGTTTGTAGTGGTGTTGATGGTATTGTATGATGTTGATATTACTAAATGTAATTGTATGAGGCCAGCTGTGAAGGCTCCTGAGATAAAATGTAGTTGAGAATTGTCAGAAGGCCTTTCTTGCTACCACTACGACCTCACACTTAATTTTTTTTTTTTTAATGAATGTGGCTACGTAAAGTGTCTAGGGTTATGATATGTAGTGTGGTGTAATAGGTTATAGATATACCCACAGATATTTAACAAGACTAATAATATTAATAAATGTTAAAATACACTGAACTAACTCACGTGTGTAAAATTTTTGATAAAATTATATTACATTTATTTTGTTCTGGATCAATTTTTTAGGTTGACCAGAACATAAAAGGATTTAGAGATTATGAAAGAAATGCATGGAATATTATATCATAAATGCAATAGTGTACATATATATGTACTATACTAGTAGTTTTATTAAAATGTTCTAGTAGTCATCTACTTGGGAGGATAGTTAATGTTTGTGCTGTTGGGGTGGCCTCATCACACCTGTCTATATTGACTACACAGTGTCCAGAAAATGGTGGGAATTTTTATGAGGGTATTAGTAACTAAACGGGGTTGGTGAATGTCCAGCAGACCAGAGGCTCACTCATCTTTTAGTTGTAGCTCTGGTGCTGAAATCTGGTGGTCCCACCTCTCTGTGCTGGCGGGCAATAATGGTGGTCTCTGTCACAAGTACTGCACAGATACACTCGAGTAAAGTCACCAACTGAATAGTCACTGCTTGGTTGACAACAGAAACTCGCAGCTCAGATTATGAATAAATAACACAGAACTGCTAGCAAAACTCAGCTGAGCTGCTGGCTATAGTATGGCGTCCCTAAATTTCTTACACTTTCTTTCATATGGAAATCACCACACTTTAAAATCTGTGTCTATCACTGAACAACTATTGAAGAATGGCCCCACTTTCGCGTCTGAGCGCTAATGATATGATTGTCTGTGGCCAATCACTGCCTAGGTTTATTTTAAATTCAAATTTCCTACCATAAAGTCATTTCAGTCATGCTTCAGTCAAGTATGGATGGTTATCTGTTAGTCTGTCCGTCTCTACTTGTGTTTCTACAAAATGTACTCGATTTTTGAACCAACCTTTCTCTCCCCTCCAAAATTTTGTCGTTAAAAGTTATTTTTAGACACAGCCACCACAAATATCCCTTCTCTTCCATACTACGTAGATTTGAACACCTGCGTTTCGAGGTCGTGTTTTTTTGTGCAATTAGCGACACTTTTAGATTCAATACAGTCTGTCGATGATGTGAAAAACACTGTCTTTTGTCATTATCTTCAATATTATCTATCCGTCTGTAAAAGTAAGAACATATTAGTTCACTGCTCAGAATAGGCCATCCGGCCAGCTAATTTTTATATTCCTAACATTAATATTAAGAAAAAAGTACTTTTTAAATTTTGTAATATTCCAAACATCTGCGTTTTAGCCGCTGAATTCAAATCAAGGGCTTGGTATTGCAAAAGCGTCCAATAAATGACTGTGGCGTATTATATCTAAGGTCCCTTCTGTCGAGTTGCTTACTTTTTATGTCAACTTGGGAAACGTGACTTTTCTCCGTTTCCCCCCCAATTGCGTCTCCTTAGCCTTTCTAGTCTCACGCAATCTTTCCAGTCATATTTTTTTCCTTTTTGATCCGCCGTTCCCCTCCTGTTTAGCAAGTCAATTATTATGGAGGATGATGACCCGCGGTCTAGGCGATCATGTACTATTCGCAGCCTACGCATTATGTTTTTATCCTTAAATGTTATCTTTGGAGGGATTTTACCGTTGTATCTCTGTCAATTTCACTACAGTGTTATACCATCATGCCCTGCTGCTTTGCCCATCTTGATTTTCTCTAGTGCTGTCCTCAGTTCTTCCATCTTTATGTCATCTTCACCATCATTGGTTTTCTCTTCTGTGCTAGTGGTTATCATTTCTGATGCTTCATCATGCTCACCATCCAGGAGTTCTGAGAAATATTCTTTCCATCTTTCCATTACTTCCTTCGGGGCAGTAAGCAATTTGCCTTGCTTGTCCTTTATAAATTTGAGAGGGCATTGTTTTTCTTTCCTCATGTTCTTTAGGGTCTTATAGAACAATTTCTGGTTTTCTTGTGCATCTTTTTCTAGCTTTTCTCCAAATTCTTCCCAGGACTTCTGTTTTGCTGCTAGCACTTTGTTCTTTGCTTCTGTTCTGAGTGTCACATATTCTCTATATTTTTCCATTTGTCCTGTTGTGTTTTTAGCTCCTAAGTATTGTTTCCATGCCATTTTCTTCTCTCTTATTTTCTCTTTGACTTCCTCTGTCCACCAAGGTGTCCTCTTTCTCTGGTTCCCAAGTCGGACTTCACCGCATGCTTCTGCAGCAGCTGTCTTTATGATATCCTTGAATTTATTCCAGAGGGTTTCCAAGTCATCAGGTCGTTCTTCTGTGTTGCTCACTGCTGTAGCAATAAGCCCCTGATATCTGGTCTTAATTTCTGGCTCTCTCAGCTTGTAGGTCCTAATGCTCATTTCTCCTGCTCGTTTACTTGGTTTCTTGCGTGATGTTGGGCAGTTCCTAGGCTGAGCAACTCTTTCAGTTGTTCGTTTGATTGTTAGCAGGTAGTGATCACTTCCAATCTCTGGCCCCCTCCAGACTCTTGCATCTCGGACATATCTGAATGAGCTTCTCCGAACAATGGCATAGTCGATCACTGACTTCTCATTCTTGGTTGGTTCACATCTAGTGTATGCATGTATGCGCTTATGGGGGAACTTTGTGTTTGTAATGATCAGATTCTGCTCACTGCAGAATCTAAGGAGTCGCTTTCCATTGTCATTGAGAGTATCTTCTCCATATCTTCCGATAACTCCACCCCATCTAGCATGGTCATTTCCAACTCTGGCATTAAAATCTCCGAGCATAATAACTTCATCTAGGCAGTCATCCACTGTCCTTTGAAGCAGCTCGAAGAATTCCTCCTTGACCTCTGCTCTCTCATCCTCATTTGGCCCATACACTATGACCAGGTTGACTATGGTTTCTCCTTCTTTTAGTTTTACAACCATAATGCGCTCCGAGACAAAGTTCCATCCCTTGATACTATCTTTTTGATTTTGGGCCACAATGCAACCCACGCCCCCTTTAGCTCTTTCAGATATGGGTACACCACTGTAGAGCAACGTGTTGCCATCGAGATCCATGACTCCTTGTCCTTTTTTCTTCGTTTCCGTTATAGCCAGGATTTCTAGTTTTGCTTTCCTCATCTCTTCCACCAGCTCCTCTTCCTTCCCATTT
Organism: Oreohelix idahoensis; assembly: GCA_024509875.1. Lineage (NCBI taxonomy): Eukaryota > Metazoa > Mollusca > Gastropoda > Stylommatophora > Oreohelicidae > Oreohelix > Oreohelix idahoensis. Next base: position 1,590,053 of record JAMPIV010000770.1, read on the forward strand.
ATACTTCTTGTGTTCCAAGTTCCATAAGTCGTAGTCCGTAGTCCGTTCCAGTTCGTCGCCTTTAGAATCAGTCCGGTTTTCTCTCTTGTAGTTCGCGTAATCATGATTTAAAGCAAACAGGTGATTGGCCTGTTGTGCCGTTGCATGGTGGAGGGGCTGCCTCCTTACGGCCTCCATGCAGGCCGCCCTCCTCCTTTTTCATCCGGGCTTGGGACCGGCATTGGCGGAGTTTTGTTCAATAAAGTGGCGATCTATTATCACTCTTCTAGAAACTTTTTAATAATAATTTTGTAAATTTTGGTAGCAAATTTATGTGCATAAGATGGAATCAAACAATTAACTGTGCCAGTAGACCTTTTGTTAGACATGTACTATCATTATGAGCACAGCTCCCTCACAGCAATGCTGACTGCGAAAAAAAATCATTTTCAATGATGAAAAAAATCCACACAGACTGCAGGAGGTCCATGAATGTGGACACACTCACTTCTTGTTTACAGTGTAAGATTAACATTGATACATGCTGTGCAGACTTTAAGCCCACAAATGCAATTCTGCAAAGTGCTAAAAGTGCATGTATTGATTATAATACAAAACACTGTACATCGAAAGAATAGTGTACCTCACGATCACTTAGTATCTTATATGTAAAGAACAGCATGAGACTATTAGCATGTTTTATATCACACTAATTCAAATGCTAATAGATGTGTATATGTCATTTCTCATTTTAAAACTGAATTGTGTATAATTTATTAACTCTTACTATACGGCTCGCCACTTAAAATGGCGAGCGGTTTGGTCCAAATATACGGCTCGCCAAAATGGCGATAGACAATAAGTCTCTATCGGCAAAGTTTAATGAAAATTGTCGATGTTTTATCCAATCCAACAGTTATAAAGTCACTTCCTTTAATCAATCTGTTTACAATTTTAGCGTGGTGTATTTTTATCCGTTATTAACGTTCGATTTTTAGCACCTTTGTTTGGCTGTTGACCGTAAACAAATTTTTTCTAACCAAAATGGCTTCATCTTCAAACGATTGTAAGCAAAGGTTATCGGCTGTGCAAGCAGCACGACTTATTTCTTCTTGGATTGAACATGAGGATGATCAGTTATCGAGTGGCGATGACAGTTCAGATTCAGAATATATTTTGCCCAGCAAAGATATATGTAATCAAAACATTGAATCAGATGAGAAGGGGGTGTTTCCCCTAGCTGGTTCTGTCAGTAGTACTAGTACTAGAAATGCCAGGCTAGTGAAAAGACAACAAGGAAAAGATAAAGCTCCCATGAAGAAAAGATTAAGAAAAGATAGGCCTACATCTAGATCACCCCATAGAAAAGCAAAACCCACAAGTACTGATGGTAATACAAGTACAATGAATGAGGAAATTAGGTGGAATGAAGTTGATACTGGCTCAACACAAAATGCTTTCCACTTTGTACAGCCTCATGCTAGGATTACAGGTGTGAATCCAAATATTATACCTGATGATTCTTCTGCATTTTATTGTCTCAAAGCTCTTTTAACTAATGAGAACGAACGAACGAACGAACTTTATTTTCGAAGGGTAAAGAATTGGGCGCGCAGGCCCGTCTAACATTCTGCCCTTCCACTCTCATTAATCTTGATATTCTGTTCATAATTTGGTTAATTTTTTTTTTTGCTGTTTGATATTCTGTTCATAATTTGGTTAATTAATTTATTTTTTGCTGTTAGCTGTTTGCTTTGCTTCATTGTATTTTATTTTTATAGATGAGCTTACTGTTTCTATAAATGAATATGCTGATCGACTCTGTCAGTCAAATTCAGAAACGACGACAAAAAGATCTATCAAAACTGGTATCCAGTTACATCTCCAGAACTGTGCACGTATTTTGCTGTGATAATAGCAATGGGGATTGTGAAAAAACCAGCCATTAATGATTATTGGTCTAATGAAGGCTTTATGCAAACTCCCTGGTACAGACAGATGTTTACACGGGATAGGTTTTAGATGTTATATTACACGATGTTTCATGTGAGTAATGTAGACGCACAAGGTAAAGCAAAGATCGAACCATTTCTACAGAAAATGTTATCTAGATTCCAGGAAGCACTTTACCCTTACAAGGAGCTGTCTTTGGATGAAATGGTAATTGGGTGGAAAGGCAGATTTCATAATTCATTCATAACCCTCCACTCCCAAAGGAGCATAGGCCTTCAACAAACACATGCCAAGTCCTCTTGTCACGTGCCATCATCTCAAGTTCTTTCCATGTTCTCCTTATCATTTTCACCTCTGTTTCCAACTCTCTTCTCCATGTGCTTCTTGGTCTACCTCTGCTTCTCTTGCCCTGGGGGTTCCAGAAAAGGACTGCCTTGTTATGCTATCAACAGGTTTCCTCAGTGTGTGTCCTATCCATCGCCATCGTCTTCTTCTCATCTCTTGTTCCACTGGCACTTGTCTAGTTCTTGTCATCAGTTCCACGTTGGTAATCTTGTCATACCATTTTAATCCCTCTATTCTACGCAAGCACCCATTTATGAAAGTCTGTAGCTTTTTGGTTGTTGTCTTTGTTGTTCTCCATGTCTCAGAGCCATACAATAGGACTGACTTCACATTTGAGTTGAAGATTCTTATTTTCGTGTTGGATCTGATTTCTCTTGATCTCCATATATTTCCCAATGCAATGAAAGCTCCTCTTGCTTTTTGTATTCTTATTTTGATATCACTGTCTGTCCCTCCAACTTTGTCTATATTGCTGCCAAGATATGTGTACAATTCTACATCTTGTATTGGTGCTTCTTCAAGTTCAACCCTGTTATCATTACCTGCATTTATTCTCATTATCTTTGTCTTTTCCCTGTGTATTTTCAGACCCAATTGCTGTGACCTCTCATCGAGTGTTTTCAATTTGTCCTGCATCTGATTACGGTTATGGGACAGAAGAGCTAAGTCATCAGCAAAATCCAGATCATCCAACTGCTTAGTCAGAGTCCACTGGATTCCATTTCTGTTGTGTGTTGTCGATGTTCTCATAACCCAGTCTATTGCTAGTAAGAAAAGAAATGGAAACAAGAGGCATCCCTGTTGCACTCCCGTTCTTATCCCAAACGGTTCTGTAAGCTGTCCTTCATGAAGAACTCTGCATGTCATGTCTTCATATGTTTTCTTTATTAAATTAATTAATTTAATTTAATAAAGGAAAGGCAGATGGGCTCACAAAATATTCAATGCCTCAAAACCCAAAAAATATCATGTGAAGACATTCGGTCTTTGCGACAGTAGCACAGGGTATGTAGTAAATTTGTTGATATACTTTGGGGCCAATACTTCTTACAGTCCAAATATTGATGTAAATAGCCAGCAAGCCATCAAAGTTTTTGACACTTTGCTACAACCATGTGGAAAAGGTCATCACATCTATGCTGATCGATATTACACAAGTGTGCCGTTGCTTCAATATCTGAATAACAGGAGTCATTATTTCACTGGGACTGTCAACGTTAATCGAAAGAACTTCCCAAAAGAGCTGAAAACTACACAGCTAATGCATATGGAAATGAAATGGTATATGGAGCAAGAAAAAAGATTTTTATGTGTAATGTTTAGGGACAAAAAAGCAAAAAAACCATGCATTCTTGTTTCAAGCTGCGCAACAGTGGAAAGCAAGGACATCACTAATCGCTTTGGTGAAACAAAAAATAAACCACTGATGATTGATTATTACAATCAATGCATGAATGGATGTGACAGAGTGGACCAAAGCATTGTAACATATGGCACATTTAGCAGAAGAACAAGAAAGTGGTGGAAAAAAATTTTCTTCTGGATTTTTTAAATAGCTCAGCTCAACGCGTATAAATTACTTTCACTGTCAAGAACAACAAATGCCAAAAAACAGAGCCTTCTTCAATTTAAATGGCAACTTGTCAGTGAGTTCTCTCTTGTTGCTGCTGTGGATTTCCAGCAAATTCCTTCAGGATTGGACATGGCAATCAAGTGAACAATCCAGTCAACAGACTAGGAGGAACAAACCATTTAATTAAAAAATCAAAATTTCATCGCAACTGTGTCGTTTGCAGCACCGCTCAAGTAAGGGTCAGGACATCCTTTTATTGTGAAGGATGCACAAATAATCCCCATCTACATCCAAATAACTGTTTTGCTGCTTATCATGAAAGGAAATAGTTTGTGGTAAATGTAAATATCAGTTGTGTATAAAGTTGTGTACATAGTTTATTTTTGTCATGATTTTTCAATATGTGACCTGAACATTTCAAAAGGAAACAACATTTTTATTTATTATTCAAAACAACTGAAACTTGTCTGTGTTCCGTATAATTGGATGAAAGTGGTTCTAGGAGTTCCAGGCATCGAAATTGGATTATTTTTGTGGGTAAGTACAACTTTTTTCCAAATTTTTTATATTTTTAAATTGTTCTGCACTCATTACTGTATATGTTGCATGCATGTTTAACACCACTTAACAATTAAGTTAGGTGCATGTCAAAGGGGTTTCATTTCTCTATATTTAGATATATAAAACTTTATGTTATCATTATAAATAAATTATTTAATGCAAAATCAGTAACGGTAGTCATGTCTGTAAATAAAGGTTAAAATATCTGTGCGCTTTATCTAAATATACCCAAAAAATTCAAATTGTGATAAAAACTTTATTTGTGCTCAGAAACAACTCCAACTTTTCAACATTATGTGAAAATGGATGTACTTTAAAATGAAAGTAGGTTTAGGGGTAGAAGTTTACCAGAATTAATTACACATATTGATAAGTACAATTTGTTTTTCAAATTTTTTATCTTTTTAAATTTTTCTGCATTCATTACTGCATATGTTGCATGCATGTTTAAAATCATTGAATAATTCAGTTAGGTGCATGTCAAAGGGGTTTCATTTCTCTATATTTAGATATATAACACTTCATGTTATCATTATAAATAAATTATTTAATGCAAAATCAGTAACGGTAGTCATGTCTGTAAATAAAGGTTAAAATATTTGTGCGCTTTATCTAAATATACCCAAAAAGTTCAAATTGTGATAAAAACTTTATTTGTGCTCAGAAACAACTCCAACTTTCCTACATTATGTGAAAATGGATGTACTTTAAAATGAAAGAAGTTTTAGGGGTAGAAGTTTACCAGAATTAATTATACATATTGATAAGTACAATTTTTTTCTCATTTTTTTTCAATTTAAAAATTTTTCTGCACTCATTACTGTATAAGTTGCATACATGTTCAACACCACTTAACAATTAAGTTAAGTGCATGTCATAGATGTTTCATTTTTCTACATTTTAATATATAACACTTTATGTTATCATTATAAATAAGTTACTTAATGCAAAATCAGTAAAGGCAGTCATGTCTAAAAATGTACTCTCTGATATCAGCTCGTAAAAACGCGGTTTTTGAGGACGTATACTAAGAGTTAATATATTTTTTGCGTAAGGATTTTTGGGTGTTTGCAAGGATTTTTTGGGTCTGGTGTACAGGTTTTTCTCTCAGGAGGTTGACAGGTATGATGATATGCATTTTTTACATGGACTTTGGCATGTATGGCCAATACTAATAAATTGTTTGGTTGTAATTCTTCAGTATTTTCATTATATTTTCATATAACAAGTAAAATAAATAAAGTCCTTAGTGATCTCAAAAAAAAAAACACAAAAAAAACAAAGATGCATTTATAATTTTTTTATAATTTTCCAAATTGTTCGAAATTGAAAGATTAATCTTCGATTAAAGACATTTGATTAATCGATTAAGATGTTTAAAATCAAACCTAGCCCTACTTTTTACACATATTACCAAACTCTTGTTACCTGTTTTAAACAGGTTAACCCAATCCTTTAATATACACAATATAAACCAACTTTTGTCTTTCTTATACCTTACAAGGAATAATCTAAATCTTCAACATACATTTAGATTAGATGAAGAATTTTTTTTCTTGTTGCATAAGGTTATGTTAATGGTTACACGTATTCTTTTCAACCCTGTGGGTTATAATTAGGGTACATGGTGTCTCTAACTGTAAATAATTTATCAAAATGTTGCCATTTGATTACTGGCAACATTCTACCTCATCACTTATTTCAAGCTGTATACCTGTTTACCAGTTAACTGAAAGTTTGTAATTGTAAATTTTAAAAAAATCATAAAATGATCATAATCCTCGTGTTACTTTTTTTTAATTTTAAAGTTGGGGGTGGGGGGAGGGGGTGTATGTGTGCTGCAATAGGTATCCCTGAGTATGACCAGCACTGATAAAAACGATGACATAGTCCAAATTAAATTATCAGTTGAGTTGTCATCTCTACATCAACGGTCAGTTCCAATGGATAAATGTTTGCTGCCTCTTGCCCTGATGGCACATTCAGATAGGCTCTTTCCTGTCTATCCATGTCTTGATGTTATCTTCCTTCTTATAGTGATGCTCTCTTGTCCATATGCCTTCCAACTATTTCTTCTATCACGGTTTTCAAAAATGTATCATGTCTCTTTATATGTCTCATTACTTTATCCAAATTTCATCTCTTTCATTAATTATCATTTCCTAAACTTTTTTTTTCCCATCACAAAATCACTGCATACAGAATAACAAATCAGGATGTCAATGTCATGATTAATAATGTCAGATCTGCCTTGAGCTCTCTCTGACAAATATGAAACTGCAGCTCTTTCCCATGAAAATAAAAATGCTATTCAAAGCATATTTAACATCTGTCCTACACTAAAGGTAAAGATCAGCCCCACAGCAGATACTGCAGTAGAGCAATGAAGTGTTAGAGACTTTATCCGAGGTCCAGCTTTGTGAGGTGACCTGTTCTCTTCCTTACTGCCTTTGCCTTCCCTTACACAAGAGCAGAGTTAGGTATCCCTTTTCAGTTGGGTAAACTGGAGCGTGACGCTGCCAGGTTTCGATCCCTTATCACAGTAATTTTGCCAGGACAAGCAAGCGCTCTAACCACTCTGCCAATCAGACGCTCTGTTCTATTCTATGGCTCACAAATGCGGTATGTCATCAAGAATATCACACTCTAATTTCAGACATATACCTTCATCACATCATTCACCCAGATGTAAAAACAAACATACACCCATAAATGAGAACTAAGCAACAACCAGTACAGCTGAAGATTAAACACATCAAGCGAAGAAAATGGATAGAACTATCATAAGAAAGAATGAACCCTCAGGAAATGATCAACCAGTATAACCAGACATGCCTGTAACCGGAACCCATATAAAAATGTGGGAAAACCAAAGAGAGCCTCGAAAGGAAGCCAAGGCAAGTGGAATCTCATGGCCACAGATGAAGAAGACAGCTCAAGATATAAACGGTGGCGAACAACAGTTGCAGCTATATGCGTCAAAGGGAATGAAAACGAGAGATATGACAGATTAACACAAATAAAAAAAATAAATTTTACAAAGACCAGTTCAAACTTTATTATGATAGGAAACTCTATACAGAGCAATACAACAGGAAGCAATCTGATCATCGAACAAGTGTTTCGGCCCTTTATTCTTCTTTACACTCTTTGTAAACTAACTCAAACGTAAGACATGGAGAACTACCCAAATCTTCAATACACTTGTTACCAACTAAACCAGAACACAGTCTTAAAAAAAAACAATCAACAGAGACCCCACAAAGTGTTCAATTACATAACAGACAAACTAACCCAAACATTCAAAGAATGTCTTTGACATAGACAAACCAACCCAAATACGTATTTATACTGCTGCTGACACTTATGCCTTGCTTTACACGAAAACAACATGAATAATGAATGTACAAAAATATTTTTAGATGCACAAGGCAATTTCACTCAACTAAATCTAGAAGAAACGAACTGCCAAGGCTGGAAATAAATGGTATGTGTGAACAGACAGCCAAAGCTTACGCAATATATGTTTAGTAAGTTAGTATCCATTACCAAACCATACTCTGAAAGTGATCACATGGTCATTTGTTATAAGAATATAATTAGAAACAGACAGAAACAACAGCTCAAGATTCTGTCAATGAATGCATGCCCTTTGCTCCCCTGAATGCTTAAGCCAGTAGCAACTTTCAGCTATACACTTTATCTCTGTGCCACTTTTGTTTCTCTCTCCAGTCTATCTCTATTCTTCAGTTCTGTCATAGTGTCTTTTCAAAATGCTAGTCTTCCCTCTTAATCTTTCCCTGTGGGTGTTAAGTCAGCCAGAGGTCAGGTTCCTAAATGTATGTCCAATCCACTGTGTTTTTTTTTTCATACTTGGCAGTTTTTGTTTATGTGGTTCTGTTATTAAAGTTTTCATTTCTGCCATTCACCTGTTCCCCAATTTTCTTGATGATTCATAAGCATCTGTTTATGAATGTTTGTGCTCATTTTATTCATTCTTTTTTTTATCCATGCGTCTGCTTCATTTATTCGAGCGCCATGTCATCTGGCACTGCAGCTCATGTCTGTATGGTGTTTTGAATCAAAATCACATCATATGCACTAAGCGTGGGCCTTCGGTCTAGCTTTCGGTCTAACCTTCTGTAAATTAACTATAATCAACATAGAGAATTATGTTCCTCAACATGGTTTTATAACATAATTTTTCAAACCACGCAAGCCCTGTTAGTTTTTTTTTTAAAATGTACCCCTTTTATTATGAATCTTCAATAAAGTCAATTTCTTATAAGAAGTGACCATCAAGAAATGAAACTGTATATTAGAGTGCAATGTTAATATTGTAAAACATGTGAGACAAATTCATCAAGCGGTAACAGGGGTTACTCTACTTCTAGTTTTGTTAAATGTGCAACTACTGTCCATGAAGTCAAAGGATAAAACCTATAATTTTTAAGTTATAAACTTAAAAACATAAACTCATGTAAACTATACATATGGAACCACATTTTTACCACTATGCATACCAGCTTTCTGGGAACTCTAAATTTCTCATCAACTTCCTCTTGTCGAGAAAGGACCAGCTCTACAAGACTTCCCTCAGGAAGCATACGCAAGAAAGAAACTGCTTCAGCTTGAGTCTTTCCTGTCATCTGAACTCCATTTACCTGAAAAAAAAAAAAAAATTAACTGTGGTTTAAGTTGAGAAACTTAAGGGGTGATTGTACTTCAAACACAAATACAACTTACTGTCACGAAGTGGATTTAAGTCTAGAGATTGTCTTAATATAGAGACAAGACCCTAGTGGTAAGAAAGTCCAAGAAGATAGAATTTAGATGAAAATGACGTGACTGTGGACAGATGAGACTATTGGCTCAAGGGTGAGAACTGGGACTGACTCTCCCTTGCCACCTCGTGACTACAACAATTTGCTATAGCCTCACCCCCCTCTGACTACCTTTAAACACAAGGAGATAAGGCGTAAATAACGACCACAGACAACACTATACAGACAACATATAAGTGTCAGATAGTCTAGAAGCTGATCCAGTGTACAATATATATATATATATATTATTTACACAATAACATAAAATGTCATCATACAGAAAAAAAAAAATATCGTGCACTGTAGCACGGACCTGGAAAAATCAAAGAACCAATTAAATAGATAAATACTAGGAAACCCAATCACATTCACTCTTTCAGTCACCCTGCTGGAAAAAAAAAAATAGAATGATTAGTGATTTAACCAAGATCTAATTTGTGGGGCATCAGTTTAGCCTCCCCTCTCTACTACAAATAAGATTTCTACTGTCACGGTCCTGTTGACTCTGCCTAAACGAATGTTTACGCAGCTTGCAACTCGTTAGGCGATATGCGCCGCTAACTAACACAATGGACTGCTACACTAGTAGACTTTTATAACATCTATTACTCAAAGGCTATCCTCTGAGGATATCATCAGACCCTACTGGCCCCGGCTATCTCCTCTCCCTCTCTCTCTCTCTCTTTGCTTCAGTGTCTCTCTGACACTCTTGACATCTATTGCAGTGGCGTCTCCGTTTACGCCTTCTCTCGTTGACTATAATATCAGAACCAGGTATGTTCACCCTCTCTCCTGGTTTCTGACGACGGCACTGATGACTGGATTGACAAGCACGAGGTACTCGACAAACTGTAGAAACTTCTCAGCTGCTGAATAGCATCTCTGCCTTTCCCCGATAACCCGCTCCGGGTTTAGAGGAACCCAGCATTTATTTCTGGTTGTATAAGCTAGACCAATCTCCTGGACACGTGCCGTTGTTGGAGTGGTATAAATAGCGATGAGCTCTGGATTTTTTTTGTATGATAGATAACATTGTTCCCGCTGAACCATGGGGCTTCACTGCAAGAGACCGTAGGTTATTTCAACTTTGCCGTTGGTACTTTGTATGTGCCAAACTACACTCTGCTACTGTTACACTGGTACTGTACCGTGACCCGCTGTGGACACAAAGATACAACTTATGTACACCAACTGCAACATAACTGATCACTAACACATATCTCCCATAAATAAATACAACTCCCCTCACTCAATACATCACCCCTTCACCCGCTATGCACAACAATACATAAAATATTATTATCCACCTGTCACTCTCTCTCACCCTTCTACTCCCCCTCTCCTTCAACTTAAAATCTTTCTGGTATGTAAACAAAACCCCAGCCATTTGTCTGACCTTAATCTTTTGTCACGCCCGAATAACCACGTGCCCAAACAATTCAAACTAGGAAAATCTCCTGGGCGAAATTCTTTGGTCTCCTTTATAACATTGACACATGAGGTTTCCCAGCTTAACCCAAAAATTAAATTACTCCTCTGACTGCATTACCAATTATTAAAGGCACAATAAAATAACATACGCACCATTAGATGCCCAATAAAATAACGAACCCACAATTAAGTGCCCACCGTATTACACTTGTAAATATACAGAATAAAATGGTGGTTTCACACACTCTACATACTACCGAGCGTCCATGTATCTAATAGCTAAACCTCACACCGTGAATATCTCAAAACTTCACACACTCCTATAGACTGCCAATTATCCTAAAAAGAATTTGCACACTCTACATCTACAAAGAAAGTAATGGATGGCCCTTACGTTTTATAAAATATAGTTAACTTCCCCAAAGAAGCTTTACTTAATCAGGCTATGACGCTATTAAAGAAACCCCCCAATATTGCGGCTCTATTAAAAATATTCACATACCAATTCATTGCGTTTCTTCCGCATGGAACAGACAATGAATGCTGGATTCACGGTAGTAAATGTCATCAGGCATAGGGGTCCGGTTTTTTTTTTTTAAATAGGTGTTTGCTACTTTTCTTAGTAGCACTCCCCTTTCAACCATCTGCCATATACATGGAGCTGTTGGTTACATCAGGACGTGTTTCATTTATTGTAATATGCTTTTGTTAGTATTTAATTTATACTATATTATCTCTAGTAGGGTTTTTTTTTTTTAATTTTGTAGTTATAGTTCAATGTCGTTTTATTACCCCAAGTATGATATTGTCTAAACTGATATGTTTTTATGTTTCACTGGAGGGTTTTTGGTCAATCCGTATTTATCTGGGGGGAGTCTTTTACCAATGTAGACTACTGGCTTGCATCCTTGTTTATTTAAGTTTTATATGTTAGCTTTTGTTTTTGTAATAAAGTGTTTTATTAACCTGTGTATTTCTGATGGGGTCTTAGTGCCTATGAGATTTTCTACACTCATTTCTACCTTGTGGTTACTACAGTATGTCTTAATGTTTTGCCTCTGCTGGTCATATTTTTTGCAGTCCACCAGAAAGTGTCTAATTGTGTTTGGTTCTTGACACTCTTCGCACATGGGTTCCTCTATCATGAAATATCCAGTTCCAAGCTTGAGCCTCAGTAATTTTTTATTAATTGGTATTTTTAGCTCATCTTTTATCTGACATTTTTTGCTTGGGTTTTTTCAGGATTTTATATGAGTGTCTTGCTTTTTTACTTTGGTCACATGTTGTTATCCACTCTTTAGTTATTGCTTGGGCAATGAAGCTCTTAATTTCAAACTTACCTAATCCTACTTCAATTGTGTTATAGCTAGTTCTGCCCCCTTTGGCTTCTTTGTCTGCAAGCTCATTTCCTGCTATCCCTACATGTGATGGTATCCATGTTAGTGTAACACTGCATCCTATAGTGTGCAGATATGTATTGACCTGTAGTATTTCCTCTATAATATCTGGCCTGCTACATACATTTCTGTTTCTGATAGCTAGTACTAATGAAAAGGAGTCTGTAAGAATGGTTACTTTATTTGGTGGGTTTTCTGCAGCTATTTCTAAAGCTTTTAGGATTGCCACTAATTCTGCTGTGAAGATGGATGTATTACCTGTTATTTGTATCTTTTATAAATTTTTAATTTTGGTATTGCTATTCCTGCTCCTAATTGTCCTTCTTCATCTTTTGACCCATCTGTATATATATAGTTAGGCTATTATTTATATACCGTTCTATGTACTCTAGTGCTTTACTTTTTGCCGAGATTATGTCGTTAGATTTGCTTATGATCTTTGATAGGTGGGAGTCAGTTTCTGGCACTTTTAGTTCCCATGGTGGGATCTTTGCTTTATAATGAGCACTAATGTTTATCATATTTAATAGGTTTGGGTGTTGATCCACTTCATCCATTGTTTTCCACCCTGATGGGTATCTATTATGGTTTAGTGGTATGTGGCCTATGTACTGGTTACCCCTATCAAAGGTTTTGTGTGCTGGGTGAGTTGGATCTTTTGCCACTCTTGCCAGTAGCAGAATCTCAGCTCTTTTCTCCTTAGCTCCAGGGGTATAATGCCTAGCGCTACTTCTAATGCCTCTGCTGATGTTCCCTTTGAGGCACCTGCTATTATTGACAGTGCCTGGTTTTGGACTGTGTCTAGTTTTTTCTTATTGCTTGGGGCGGCTGATGCATAGACAACACTGGCATAGTCAAGTTTGCCCCTAATAAATGATTTATAGAAGGTTAACATTGTCTTATTGCAGGCCCCCCAACCACTTCCTTTCATATATCGTAGCATGTTAATAAGCCCCCTACTGTTTTGCACTAATAGGTCTATGTGTTTGTTCCAGTTTAGCTGCTGGTCTAGTACCATACCCAGAAATCTAGTTGATTTTGCTGTGCATACTTTTTGTTCATTAATACTTACATCAATTATATTATTTTTAATTACACGTCCTCTACTGAAGATCATTCCTACGGTTTTTTTAACGTTTAGATTAAATCCCCACTTGTGCATCCAGTCAGATACTTTATCTATTTGTTTTTGTACTGTTTTATAGAGGAATGGGAGATTTCTTCCCATTCTCCATATCGCAGCATCATCTGCAAACTGGGATAGGTTGTTCTTTAAGTCTTTAAACTCGTTGCCTAGGTCGTTGACCATAATCGTGAATACAGATGGTGATATTACTGATCCCTGTGGAATTCCATTCTGTTGTTCATAAACCTCAGATCTATCATTGTTTATTTGTACTGTGAAGTATCTATCTTGCAGGAAGTTATCTAAATAATTGTAAATTCTGCCTACTATACCTAATTTCCTATCTTATATAGTGCACCCTCCCTCCAACACTCATCATATGCTCTGGCTACATCAAGGAATATTGCTACTGTCTTTTCATTCCTTTTGAAGCCCGTTTTAACATCATGTTCCAGCTTGAACAGCTGCTCTATTGTACTATGGTGGCTTCTAAAGCCTGCCTGGGTTGGGCTGTACAAAATATGCTTTTCTAGATGAAATTTTAGTCTGCTGTTGACTATTGTTTCTAGAATTTTTCCTAGGTGCGATGTTAACGATATTGGCCTGTATGAGCCAACATCATGGGTTTCCTTACCTGGCTTTAGTATGGGGATGACTACTGCTGTCTTCCATGAACATGGTATTTTTCCCGTGTGCCAGATTTTGTTGTAGAGGTATGCAATCACCCTTAGAGTTGTATTTGGTACCTTTTTGAGGATTTCATAGCTTAGAATGTCTTGCCCAGAGGTGGTATTGGTTTTTCCTGCAAAAGCTCTTTCTATTTCATCTACTGTAATATCTGCATTTAAATAATTAGCGTCCTGTGTGGTGTCCGTATTTTTTTCTGTTAATTTTTGTAGCAGTGTTTTTCGCCTACTTATTTCTGCCTTACCTAGACTGTCTATTGAACTAACCTGATAGAAGTATTTAGCTAGTATGTTGGCTTTTTCTCTATCTGTTTCAGCTCTCTCTGGTATTTTAATTGTTGGGATTTTAAATTTCTTGTTGTTTCCTCCTTTAATTGCTTTTAGTTTTCTCCAAACTGTAGTTACTTGAGATCTATGGTTTAATGTTTGACAAAATGTTCTCCAACTCTTTTCTTTAGCTCCGAATATTATTTTATTTGTTTCATTTCTTATTTTTTTATAGTTTGTGTAATTCTCTTCAGTTTTGGTTTTTCTATACTTTATCAGGGCCCTTTTCCTCAATTTCAGTTGTTCTGAGCATCTGTCTGTCCACCATGGTACTGGATTTTTATCTTTGTTTCTTTTCCTATCTTTACCTTTTTGTGTTGGTTTTAAGTGATCAGGCATATTCCTGTTTGGTATATATTTTATTGCTATTTTTAAAATCTCATTTGTTTGTGCCCCCCCCCCCCCCCAGGAAAATGCTTGAAGCGATCAGATGTGCCACACGCCTTCGGCAAATTCCAGATGTTTTTTTGTTCTTGTTCATCTATTAAATTATTAGTTGTGTACAATTAGTATTCGTTAAATTTTAGTTAACTAGTTAAGTATTAACTAGGAGTGGTAGTATAAATTCGAAATATTAGGGAAAATTCAATAGATTCGTGCGCCACGTGGTGTTTTCTTTGTTGAAGGTACAGCAGCCATGTTGTTTTCCGTACTCATAAGGAGATAGCAATAAGTAGAGTTCATCCTATAGGCTACCATAATCATAGATTACTAGCAGTGTTATACTATTGATAGGCCTAATATATATTATTAGTTAAAATCTATAAAACTAGTGAGACTAGAGATAAACATTAAATTCAATCAAGATCAGTAATATAATTATAATAATAGTAGCAAAATAAATGACAGGGTACTAACAGTCATAGGAAAATAAATCAATAGTCATAATGCCACCGATGACCAGGTCGCAGTCCGGGGAAGGAAAAGCGTGGGTCAGGCCAGCTGAAAAGGGTAGAACACCAAACCCGACAGAAAAGAACAGGATCACAAGCCCTATAGTCAGAAACACAGAAATTAAGGACAAAATAGAGACAATAAAGGAAAATCTGAAAGGAGGCTCAGGAATTAAAACTGCAGTAAGCAGAAACAACAAAAACGAAGACGCAGGAAACCGGACAGTTAATGAAACCACAAGCAAAAAAAGTCAGGAAACCAGAGGAGGAGAAAACAAAGAAACCAAAAACAGAATTAAAATAACGCAGATAGCTGGACAAGAAGCCACACTAAGAGCTCTCCCAGATGACAAAATCCTGGTCATCCTGAAAATAATAATAGAAAAAAAATCTATTGACAAAGTGCAAAAACATAAAAATGGAGTAACAATCACTGTAAACAACACAGAAAAAGGCAAGGCACTACTACATGAATTAAAGAGTAACCCAAAAGAAATACAACTCGCACATGGGATAAGGTAAAGATTGAGTTGATTAAGGAGATATGAAGATTTGTCATCAAAGGAGTCAATTCAAACCTAACAGAAGAGGAAATCCACACTAACATAACAAAAGAAAACCCACAAACAAAGATAGAGAAAGTAGAAAGAATTAAAACCAAAGAGCAAAAGAATACGACAGTGGTAGTGCTAAGTGGATAGGGCACAGAAATACCCAAGCAGGTCAAACTCTACCAGAGAGCCAAAATGACAGAGATATTCATACCTAGCATTATACAATGCACAAACTGTCAAGGCTTTAGCCATAAGCAACATGTGTGTAAAAGAGCAACAAGATGTAGTTTCTGTGCGGGAGCACACAGAAATGTGGACTGTACAATGGCTAAGGAAGACAAAGATTATAAACGAGAAAACAAAAACAGAAAATGTGCAAACTGCCAGGGTAGTCACAGTGCCAGGTATCAAGGGTGCCCAATCTACCAAGAGACAAAACACATATTAAAAGAATCACTAGAAACAAAAAAAACCATTCTGGCAAATAAAAGAAAGACAGAAAACAAACAACCATCTCCAAAACTCCCAAGAAAGCATCATTAAGAAACAAATAAAACAAATAACCAGTGAAGTGAAAGACATAAAGGAAAAAATCCAGAAAGAAGATAAAATTAAAACACTCATAAACAGTAAAGAAGATGACAACACAGAAGAGACAGAACATAACCTCATCCAAACCAGACAGGTACTAGAAGAAATTAAAACAGCACAAAAGGCAATAGAGAGAGACCTCCAAAAAATAGCAGAGATAAAAGAAGCTAATGAAGAAATCCTTAAAAAAATAGAGATAGAAAGAGCTATTTTGACAGACGAGAAAAGACAAGAGAATAAAATGATAAAAAACCAGGACAACAAAGAAAATATGGAAGAAAAAATTAAGGAAACAGTGGAACTACTGCCATACCTCGTAGAAAGAGTTCGGAGTAAAATGGTTACTTGGAATGATGAGTTTGTGGAGAACATGAGAGATAATGAGCAAAACAAAAAAAAGTAGATCCCTTATCAAAGAACCTAATAAAAACAATAACATAACTAAGCTAACCATACTTAATGGGGGCCAAAGACTCTAGAGCTATCAAAGTAGTTCAGTGGAACTGTAGGGGTGCAAGGAAGAACCTGCTGTCTCTTATGGGACAGTATAAGGAGACAAAACCCATCTTTGCAATACAAGAAACCCTCCTGAACCCCAAACAGAAACTGAACTACCAAGGATATAAGATACTTAGAAATGATA
Source organism: Oreohelix idahoensis (assembly GCA_024509875.1). NCBI lineage: Eukaryota > Metazoa > Mollusca > Gastropoda > Stylommatophora > Oreohelicidae > Oreohelix > Oreohelix idahoensis. The sequence goes on from JAMPIV010000770.1 coordinate 1,606,938, forward strand.
GACCGGAGGGAAGAGGATGGGGTGTGGCCTGTCTAGTACATGAAGACTACACAATAATAAATTGGGAACAATTTAACACAGAAAATATTGAAGGAATAAGTGTAACGATAGACAGTGAACCAGGAAACTTAAAAATAATTAACATGTATAGTCCTAAGGGCAAGATAACTGATAAAGACATAACCATTATTAACACACAAATAGACAAAAGAACATTATTAGTATGAGACCTAAATGCACACCATGAGGCATGGGGTAACAACAGTAATGATTCAGCAGGAAAAAGACTATTGGATTACATTGAAAGTGCTGAGCTAATCATACTAAATGATGGCTCAGTGACAAGGGTTAACCCATGCAACAATGGAGTTAATACTGCAATAGACATAAGTATTATAACACCAAATCTAGCCTCTGCTTAAATGGGAAGTACTGAATGACTCCTGCTCAGACCACTTACCCATAGAAATAAACCTAAACGACAAATACAGAACTAGCCCAAGAAGTTCCAAACCTACATTCAACTTCAAAAAAGCAAACTGGGAATCCTTCCAATTGGAACTAAGTAAACTAAGCATAGAACAAATTGAATCTAACAGTGTAGATATATAGGGGTCCGGTAACGGACCGAGCGGGTATATATACAAGAAAATCCCCGTTCAACTTCTGCCTATGTCACAGCTACAGCTTTCAACTAAACCAATGGAATTCCTTACAAAATTAATAACGGGGTCTATACCCAATAGATTTGAAAAGCCTGTCGACCTGTTTATCCCGACCGCGTGCGTTTCCCACTTGCGTCATATTGCGTGAGCCAAACAACTGAAACTTTCCACCCCGTGAATATCTCAAGCGCTGTTAAACAAAGACTTGACAGCGATAATTCTTTAACAAAGAAACTGGGACTACGAAATCGCGATAAATTTATAGAAAGGAAGACTGGTGCAAGTCTTAGAATTTAACCCTACAGTCATCCCTCTTATAAAACGCAATAAAATACCTACAGAAAAAGACTAAACACATAATTACTTAAGAAAAAGAAGAAGACTGGGCCTCTTGAAGAACAGAATTTCAGTACTTCATCACACTTACTTAAATGTCAAAAGATTATAAGGAAATGTTGGTGTCCACATAGATGAAAGAACAGTCCTAATGCAAACAATGGAGAAAACAAGAAGAGGTTACTGAGCATTACCCTAAAAATGGGAATAGAAAGGTCGTTGCTTGAACAGAGGCTGATCAACAGTGGACTGATGAGAGCGAGACTGGAGGGAGGATTTGCCAGAATTGCTGTGTCTCGAGATGTTTGTCTAGCAATTTTTTCCAATTATATCTGATAACATGAAGTAAAATGTGTTTGCACAGTGTCATTCTTGTAATGTTTGGGTGATATCACTTAACACAAGAGCATTTTTTTCTCTAATTAATAAAGGGTGCATATGAATGAGGACGGCAATTCGTTTCACCAAAATTGGCAAGTCTCGAGTTAAGTTGCTAATGCCTAAATCTCAAGTCATTTTGAGTTGAGTCGCTGTGGTAACGTAAGTCCAACTCGAGTCTGAGTCGACTGACTTCAGTCGACAACACTGGGAGATAACCAAAAATCTCAGACTGACCACAACTTTCTTTAAACTTATTCAACCAGACGTCTGAAACTGTATGAAGAAGAAGAAGACTAGGTTTGTTACTGTGACCTGACCCATATTTGGCATATGGCAGGATATTCTTGTGTTGTAAACACTGTTCTTTTATTCTGAACAGATAGGCTGTTTTCTACAATTTTTTAGTAATTCTGTTTGTAAATGTGGAAAAAGACTGTATTATACACAGGAGTTGTTTTCTGTAAACAGTATTGCTATCAGACTTAGTATTGCTATCAGTTTTTTTTTTTTTTTAGGGCGGGTGTATCTCTGCAGCAGTGATAAAAACCTTTTTACCTCGCAGTCTTAGAGCCACGGTAGCACAGTGGTTAGTGCACTGGCTTCCTAGCTCGGGTGGTCCATGGTTCGATCCCCAGTTGAGGTGGGATTTTTTTACATCGCAAATGGCTCATGAATTGGGTACCAGAGCAACTCTGGAAATGTTATGGCGACTGGCGTGATGCTGACCACATCACCGCTAGTGCGCCGATGGTCAAGAAAATATGGGCTGAACACCAGATTCCCAATATGCCTCAATGGGTGTGTAACGTGATCCTTTACTACCTTTCTACCTCTCAGTCTGGGGATAATTGGGTTTAGTGCTATAGCAGTAGAAAAACTACACGACCATCATTTTTTATTTTGTCTCTCTGCTCTTCAATAAATGTGGTCTAAAAGCCCAAAACTAATGTGTAGGCTCAAAAAGTAATTTTTTTGGTTTAATATCCTGATGTTTTGGTCAGTTTTAAATTTGTCCGGGAACTCATATGGTGCACAAAAACCTTGTCTGAGGTGGATCGTATTATGTGTGAAACCATGACTTACTAATATGCAGACATTTTCCATGTCATCAACAGCCATCCATCTGTTACTTAAAGCCACAGCATGGACTCATTTAATGTTTTCATCAGCAGTGAAATTATATTGGTGCTCTAGATGCTCTTCATCAGCTACATTTTTAAAAAACACTTAACTAATTATTTTTGGCTACAGATAAGAAAAATGTTAATTAATTTAAACCATTAGCTAGAAAATTTTCATCTTACACCATACGAACAACAAGAAATGATTTCCTTCAACCACTGATCAAACAAATATGTAACCACTTTCAATTAAGCATTGTATTATGGATTGAATAAGTGATTTGTTGCTGTCAGCTATAGACTGAACTGATAATCTTCTACTGTCATGTTTGTTAAGCACAAAACAATATCACGCTCATATTTTAGTCCAGCTGACCTGTAATTTCCGATGAATGTGTGATTCTTAAAAAGAAATGGAACGCAGGAAATGCTGGTGGGTTAAAGACAATACAAGAAGAAAAATAAATAAATGATGCAATAAAATTACTCTGGTGACAGTTTTGGCAACTTTGAGGAGTGTTTTAGTTAATCTATTGTACATGATTACTTAAAGAGCTTTTTGAACAGAAATAAAAGGAATGCATGGGGTCTGCAATAAATTATATATACATACATATATACATACATATATACATACATATATACATACATATATACATACATATATACATACATATATACATACATATATACATATAAAATATTCTGATCAAAGGAATGACTTTAACTTGTTCAGACTTCAATCAAAATAATGTAATGTAAGAAATTATTACCAATATGGCTGAGCTGACATGTAAAAATGATCAATTTGCAACTTAAATGATTACTAAAATGTTAACTCTTTCCAGTCCACAGTCCCTCAGTACCAATGAGGTGTATTTCTAGCTTTCTGCCAGGTTCAATATCCTGCTAAGTGTGCTGTTCTGTCAGTTTGAGTTAATACAATACTTTGGTCTACCATACAAGTTAAAACAATACTTTGGTCTACCATACACCTAACAGTAGTCACCAGCAAGCACAAATAAGCATTTCTGTTAAAAGAAAATTATATTTTAATGAGGTCTCCCAAATACATATTTTAGTTTTATTGCTTCAGATGGTGTCCCAAGACTATTTGTAATGCAAGGTATTGCATGATATGACCAATAAGTTCACTGTCCTATAATTTTTAGAGCTTCAACCAATCACAGATATAGCTTTATAAACTGCGTAAACAGCAGGCAATATGCAAATGTGTCACAGGGAATTGAAGTGTGTACTGGGCTGAATCTTTAAGAAACATACATCACAGTCTAATTCTAGGAAATTTTGTAAAATGAGGCACGCGTTGAAATATTCAATGTGTATCAGCTAATTACTAATCTGTTTTGATATTTTAAAGAGCTTTGTGCATATTTTTATTACAAATTTAATTAACACTAGTTTTATGTGCTCATTCACAGAAAAATAAAAAATGCAGGAAAATGCATTAGGTATGTTAAAAAAAGACCAACAAGAATCAAATGACATCTTTGCTGCACAAGATTGCACAATGATTACAAAGGATAATGCTAAGAATGAGACTACAACAACTGAATATATTATCTACAATCACAGATGTCATTTATCCTAATTATAGTCCATCAGAAGTTGATCAGGATATTTTTTATCTGTTAATTACAAATAAAAATTTATCATAATATAGCGTAATTATTTATACTAATTATAGTAATTACGACAAAGAAAAATTAACAAACAAACTTGCTTCTGTTTGGTTATCTGGAGTTTATCTTAGACAAGGAAGGTGGCTCAGACACAGAGTACAAGAGGGAGTTTTGCAAATGTAAATGACCAAGTGCTCGGAAACTTTACAAATCAGACAGATAAAGGTGATAAAGCTGCCCGCCAAGAAATCACAGACCATATTTTGGGAAGCGACAGAAGAGGCGACATATATTTCGACCTCATAACCGAAGAAGACGCTATGTGCACTTTAGAATCCAGTAGGAACACTGCCCCGGGTCCTGATGGTGTACAATATCACCACATAAAACAGCTCGATGACGCAGGCATTAAGAATGTGGTGAGTGATTTCAACAACAGCTAACAGAATGCTCTGGTGCCAGAAGACTGGCTGCATAGTTACCTACGACCACTTCCTAAACCCGGTAAGGACCCCACGCTTCTCAGCAGCTACAGAATTATTACAATGCAGAATGTCTATGGTAAACTACTAGAAAAGATAGTAGCATGAAAAATAATGAATCACCTCAAAAATGCACAGATCCTACCTGATACTCTCGGCAGCTATAGGCCCATGAAAGTAGCATGGGGTAACACTGGAACTTTTGCTTATGATGTATATGAGGGGTTCCAGGATAAGCGAGAAACAGTTGCGGTAGCAATTGACCTACAGGACGCTTATAACAGTGTGAACTTTGCAACATTAATAAACCGTGTAATGGCTTGCGGTGTTAACTCTTGGCTTACAAGATGGATAGCAGCTGCCTTAACTGAGAGGTCAGTGGCATTTCGCTTAGGAACATGGACATCAGATCCAATGCTCATTTGCCCAGGATTACCCCAGGGTTCTCCACTATCACCAGTGCTGTTTAATGTCTATACAGCAAAAGTAGCTACCATTCAACCAACTGGGTTGGGACGAACACTGACATTTGTTGATGACATACTCATTTACAGAACTGCCTCTGACTGACAAGAAATGGTTAATAGCATACATGGGACACTACAGGTGGTGTCTAAATGGTGCGAGGAAACTGGCTCCAAAGTCAATCCCAACAAGGCCTGTGTGATGTGGTGCTCGTTGAACAACTCCATTGTGAAAGCAGACCTCCCAGATATTACTCTCAATGGACAGAAAATTGAAAGGCAAGAAAAGCTGAAATACCTTGGAGTTACATTTGATCGCGAGCTCTCGTATAAGTACCATGTTGAGCAAATCACACAGAAATGCAGGAGAGGTCTAGCAACACTGAAAATAATGGCTGCGGCACGTCTGGAGCAGAGATTACTATTTCTTCTTTATCAACAGCTAGTCATATTGGTCATTGAGTATGGGTTGGGAATACTCACGCTGTCAGTAACACAATGTGAACGACTAGAACGCATTCAGAATGAAGGGATGCGCATAGTCTTGGGCTGTACACGAGATACCCCCATTGTGACAATGAGGTACATGCTTGGAGTGCTGTCGATTAAATCCAGATATGCGATGGCCCAAGCAAAAGCCTATATGTGAGTATCCGCAGACAAACGGCACCCTCTGCATGGTAACATAGCTGACATTAAGGGAGCAAGAATAAAGAGAGGGATGTCATGGATGGCACAGGTAGACAACAATCAAGCAGGTGGCCACAGTCAACAATATATTCAAGGGGAAAGAATGGAGTATGTCAGATGAGAACTGGATTAACTACCAGCAGGTCATCATCAGCCTTGGCAGAGAGTGTAGAAATTGGGGGAATGGAAAAGCAGAACTGGAAATTAATCAACTGATACACGATCATTCCGGGGATGATGATGCCATTGTGTATACAGATGGTTCTGTGATCCGCGGTGAGAAATCTGGTTAGGGCTTCTCTACAGGGCAGAATCGTCGCCGAATATAGCGGGGCTTACAAGATAACAACTTCCAGCATGAGAATGGAAGTCGAGGCTGTTACTGCAGCCTTAAGGTGGATAACTGAAACTTCATTAACAAAGGCTATCTTTGTGTCAGACTCTCAGTCTATGCTTTGGAAGGTTCGAAGTGGTTGGTTGCGGCATGAATGGAAAACATTCATAGAAGCTTCCAGTCTACAAGAGCTAGTGTGGATATACTGTCCTGGTCATGCTGGGGTATGCGGTAATGAAAGAGCTGACAGACTAGCATCAAGAGCACCCATAGTGGGGACACTAGATATGGATAAGGGAGATATACTGAGAACAATTAATGATCGCCTGCTAGAGAATGACACTGCAATAGATGAATCATCAAGGTTAAGACTGTTGGAATTTGGCATCAAACGTAAGGCTAGTAGAGATGGACGTATGAGAGGATGCATCCGTCGTGTTTACAACCAGCGAGCTACAGGAACAGTTAGCATTCACACTCTTCGACATATACTGATGGAGACTGAGCACCTATGGGTCTGCCCAGAGTGCAATGATGTCAATTCTTTATAACAATAACAAATCTGCTCCCAGCTGATCAGCTTAAGCTGACATGACATACATTATGGCATGATGTATCAGAAATAATTATTCTATGTAGATATGGAAGTACAAACCATAAAAACAATTCTACAACAAAACACATGGTGTAACCAAAACTGAACATTCTGGTATTGCAATGTGTATATCTGCTGTAAGCTTACACGGATACCACATCCTACATTCAATATCACACTTTTCTTCTTATTATTGGATAACCTCAATTATTCTTATTCAAGAAATGCTATGTTAGTCTTAATATTAATATCTTGTTTCTTTACAATCTGAATGTGTTACTGCTAATAACTTTGAAATGAACTATTGTTATTGCTACAATACTTTTTTTGTTACTTATCTGCATGAGCATTTAATTCATGGCAAAATATAACATTGTTTTTTTTTAATGAATAATTGTAATAATATAATGTGCTAGGAGGATGTGAAACACACGAGACTGCCATAATGCCTGAATATGAAAGTCTGCTGTATCAAGAAAGGTACTCACTTCTAACAATCGATCACCGGGTCTGAGCTCGCCATTCTGCACAGCTGCACCTTTTGGCAGGATATTGCGAATATAAATAGGGCAGTTCCCATCTGTTTGATTGTCTCTAGACGTAACGCTGAAGCCCAAACCTAATGGTCCCTTTCTAAGCTGAACAACAAGTTTCTTTCCAATTCTTCGTGTATTAGTGACAGCGTTCAGAGAAGCATCTGTCATCAGTGTTGTAAGAGATGTGCCAGGGTTGCGCGCAGGAAGTGCTGGTGGTACTTTCTTCGGCGCTTTGATCGGAGGGCCAGGTTTGATCACATTTGTACTTGGTGAAGGCGATACATTCTTAGAATGTAGTAAAGATTCAGGTTTAATTTTTGTAACAAAAGTTGTGGCTGTGTGTGTGGAGTCAGCTCCATCAGATATCTCATTGCCATTCATGGATTCTGATGTGATAACAGTCTTTTTAGAGATATCTCTTGGGGCAGGGGTTGGGATGATAACCGGTTCTTTTGATTCTGGTGCTGGCAATGTCAGAGGAGAAGGTTTGATTGGTGCATGACTACGAGGCTTTGGCAGTATGGGGGGAGGCTGTGGTGCAGGGTTCTGTTTCCCCTTTAGATGTGATGCTGATAATGCATTGCTTGCATCTCCTTTCACAATTCTGAGCCGAATTTCCTTAGTGTCCATGGCAGCTCGAAAAATACTCTGAGCCCTGTATATGGGAAAAGATTGAGAAAAAGGAATCTATTATCTAAAACGGAAATAAACAAGCAAGAAACCTGTAAAGTTTTATGACATTTTCACAACAATACTTCTATATACAGTAGAACTCTAATTAGCTGAATTAGTTCGTTACAGGGTTGTGCAGATAACTGGGATAAGGGGAAAAAGCGCTCTTATGTAGGAAAAGATACTTTGTTAATTCATCATCATTTCCTGTTGCGTTCATTTACGGAGCATGGAGCCATCACTGCAGTTGATCACTTATTTTGTTAACTAGTCTTTTTTAAACAATGGAGATTTCTCACACCAAACAGTTCTTGAAATGATCTGCTCGGCTTTGATCTTTCTTTGTTTTAATTGGCATAAATCACTTGTATAATGCTTCTTCTACTCTGCCTTCGTCAATCTTTTTCATTATTGTTTTTCTTCTAGACCTAACATCTTCACAGACCGTACTTGCATTCCTTGGTTTGGTAATTTACTTAATCACCTTGAAAATGCACACATCCTCCCCGACACCCTGGGCAGTTATAGACCAATAAAAGTAACATGGGGTAATGCTAGAACATTTGTGTACGATGTATATGAGGGTTTTCAGGGTAAACAAGAAACGGTGGCTGTGGCAATTGACCTAGAGGATGCTTACAACAGTGTTGACTTTGCAACCTTGATGGACCATATAATAGAATGTGGTGTAAACCCATGGCTAACAAGGTGGATAGCAGCTGCCTTAACTGAGAGAGCAGTTGCATTTCGCTTGAGAACACGGACATCAGAACCAATGCACATTTGCCCGGGATTACCCCAGGGTTCTCCATTATCACTAGTTTTGTTTCACATCTATACAGCAAAAATAGCTGCAATCCAACCAACAGGTTTGGGACAAACATTAACTTTTTGCCGATGACTTGCTCATTTACAGGACTGGTTCAGATAGACATGAAATGGTTAAAAGCATACATGAGACACTTCAGGCAACAAAACCAGTTCCAAGGTCAATCCCAACAAAGCATGTGTGCTTTGGTGCTCCTTGAACAACTCCATATTGAAAGCAGATCTTCCAGACATTACTCTCAGTGGACAGAAAATTGAAATACCTTGGAGTAACATTCGATCGTGGGCTATCATTTAAGCACCATGTTGACCACATCATACAGAAGTGCAAGAGAGGTCTGGCAGCCTTAAAAACAATGGCTGCAGCGCACCTGGAGCAGAGACTACTGTCTCTCCTGTATCATCAGCTGGTCTCGTCTGTAAACAAGAATGGCCTGGGAATACTCACGCTGTCAATATCACAATGTGAATGACTGGAATGCATTCAAAACGAAGGGATGCGTATAGTCTTGGGCTGTACGCTAGATACCCCCATTGTCAATTAGATCCAGATATACGATGGCCCAGGTAAAAGCGTATATGCGAGTAACCACAGACAAAAAGCATCCCCTGCATGGGAACATAGCTGACATCAAAGGAGCAAGAATAAAGAGGGGGATGTCATGGATGGCGCAGGCAGAAGAGACTATTAGACAGGTGACCCCAGTTGAAAAGATATTCAAGGGAGACGAGTGGAGTAAGTCAGATGAGAGCTGGATGAACTACCAGCAAGTCATCATCAGCCTTGGTAGAGAGTGCAGAACTTGGGCCAATGGGAGAGCAGAGCTGGAATATAAATGATAATGCTGGGGATGATGATGCCATTGTGTACACTGATGGGTCTGTAATCCGTGGTAATAAATCAGGGTGGGGCTTCTCTGCTAGAGTAAAGGGCAGAACCGCTATTGAACATAGCGGGGCTTACATGATAACAACCTCCAGCATGAGAATGGAGGTAGAGGCAGTTACTGCTGCCTTAAGATGACTGTCTGAGACTTTATTAACAAAGGCAGTTATTGTATCAGACTCACAATCCATGCTTCGAAAGGTCCAAAATGGATGGCTCCAACATGAATGGAAAACCTCCATAGAAGCATCGAATCTTCAAGAACTGATATGGATCTACTGCCCTGGTCATACAGGGGTACGTGGCAATGAAAGAGCTGACAGACTAGCTTCAAGAGCACCCATAGAAAGTGAATTGAACATGGATAAGAGAAATACTGAAGGCAATTCATGATCGCCTATTAGAGAATGACACTGCAATCGATGAATCATCAAGTCTAAGACTGCTGGAATTTGGCATCAAATGTAAGACCAGCAGGGATGGACGTATGAGAGGACACATCTGGCGTGTACGCAACCAGTGTGCAACAGGAACAATTAGCATTCATACTCTTCGACATTTGCTGAGGGAGACTGAGCTCCTATGGGTTTGCCCGGAGTGCAATGACGTCAGTTCTGATTAACATTAATATTAATTTAGTTAATCGCAATCTGGTAGATCGTATTTCAGATAACTGGAGTTCAACTGTATTACTTTTCAGTTTGAACAAGACTAGTTTTACTGACATAACAGAACAAATATCCACAAGCAGAACAATTTTGCTTTCAAGTTGTGAACACCACAGAAGTCTAGGATAGTCAGCTAATCCTACCTCTGGAATGGCACATCTTGCAGACTGTTGCCATTAATTTCCACAATGATATCATTTGGTTTAATCCTTCCATCCTTGTGTACAGGTCTGTTTGGTTCTATGCTCTGTATAAGCAACCCCATACCTTTACCATTCTCATCATAAGCTGGGACGGCATGTATACCCAATGGTCCTCCATCATTGTGAAGACAAATCAGGCAGCTATAGAACAAAGAAATATTATTCAAATAGTATCATAATCACTACTATCTCCTTTTTCGCTCATCTTGGAGCAACCCCTGCAGATGGCCTCCTTCAGTAGACTTACACTAACGCACAAACTCTAGCATTTATGTAAAAATCTGTTTTACATGCTAAGGTCACCAACCCAATGCACAACCACATATCAGTCCCTTTTATGATATTCCTGACACAGCAGTATTCCTATTCTTGTTTTGTCTCCACAGAGACTCCTGGGAATTACAGGGGTCATTCAAATAAAGACCTCATTGGAAAAACCTGACATGTCATATTTTTAGAAAAACTGAGTTAGTGCTCTAAGCACATTAAACATATTCTAAAGACTGTAGAAATTAAAATTATATTTGAAAATGCATTCCTCTCCAAGAAAATAAAGCATAAAAACAGACAATTCTTAACTGTGTCCTAGCGTTTCAAAATTTAAAATTCAATTTTCTCGCATTTCATTTTGTGTAACATGTCAGGTTTTTCCCAGATCTTCAAATTTGACTATGATGTAAAATTGTATTCCTTTCCTCTTAACTCCTTATGGAGGAAAGCTATGAAAAATTGTCTCCAATACTCTTTCTTCTTTTACAGCAATAGTTACTTTCAGGTTATCTCTTTTAGCCAACCTTCAGAAATGGAAATGCTCATTTGGAGGTGCCAAACTACTGCCGCAAAAATATCTCTATAGTCACCGGAATGAAAAAGAAAGATCACCAGACCTCTCCCAACCTAACGCTCTGGCTCAGGAGGTGATTGAAGACAAAAACAACCCCAAGGAGTGGACACACATATACATGGATCAGCCAAGTGGGCAGTAAATAACAGTCATTGGCACCAACACTTACAAACCACCATCGCAATCTTCTTTTTTAGCTCATTACAGAGCTCAGGGCCACTGCATATGGTTCCCTTGAGGAAATCTATGCCAAAGCACAAACTCTTACAGCCATGGTTCCTGTTTTGCATGATAGAGTTGCTGGCACCATGCACTACCCCATATTAGTGGCCTTGTAGGACATGCCAGAGGTAGCAGTGGTTTTATTCTTTCTTTGCCTCCTTAGAGACACACTGGACACTTTCAAACCATGACTGGAGTTTCATTCTGGAAGTCAATAAACATCTAAACATCTACAGCACTGCTGCATCGTCATTGTTTCTGCTGGATATGGAAAATCATCATCATCATTATCAGATGCCATCTTCAAATCCAAGATTGGCTGCAACGGATCTCCAAAGTTTTTTTTCTCTTGTCTTGATGGTACACTCTGATAAACTCTTTCCTGTCCATCTCTTGATGTTATTTTCCCACTTAAAGCGATGTCTTTCTCTTGCATGTTGGCCTTCAACTCTGCCTTCTATTATGGTCTTCAGTAAGGTGTTATGACTTTTTACATGGCCAAAATATTTTAGCTAATTCTGATCTCCTTCATTAATTCTCTTTTCATTCCTTTCCTAGATTTTCTAGGACCTCTTTATTTGTTTTCTTCTCTTTCCATCAGATGTGCCCCATTCTTCTAATTATCCACATCTCAAGGGCCTCAATTCTTTCTTCTAATTGCATGTTCATTGTCCATGTCTCTGACCATACAGTAATGAAGAATATATAAATAACATTTGATGATTCTCAGTTTGAATTTGTCAGTTAGATGTTAGTATGTCTCATGATGTTTAATGTAGCTTTGGCCATTCCTATTCTCTTCTTGATTTATGTTTCGCATCTGATATCTTCTGTTATTATATGACTAAGGTATGAGAAACTCTTGACTTATTCCAAGATTTTCAGGATATAGAACACAGGATTGTTGATTTCCATCCATTTCTATTTTGAGGCCAACCTTCTTTAGCTCTGTCCATGAAGTTCCAGTTGGTTTGGCTTATTGAATTGCCCTGCTACACATTCTCTTTGGTATCCCCATTTTTCTCCACCCCTGTGGGTTCCAGTCAATGGCATGTCTAAATGGATAGTTGTTTCTCTGAGGAGTACAGAAGTACTGCATGTTTCAAAACTATAAATATTTTCATAATTTCTTAAAAATTTTCTGTCCTTCAGACAATATAAATTCTGGAACTTACCTAGCCGGTTGAGCTGTATTTGGAACATCTTCACCATCATGACCCTCTACAGGTCCCATTCTTTCCTACAAAATAATGTACAATTCTATGAAATGCAATATTCAGTACACGACAGAATCCAATGAAGTAATATTTAAATACATTTTGGTGTAATGATAAATAATGAATTTTTTTTAAAGTCACTCCAGTGTAATGATAACCAATGACATTTTTTGTTTAATGTGCTTAAGTGTTAAGTAGTAGTTTGTAACACATTTTTAAGGCTCTATCAATTTTAAAAGCTCCTCAAGGCAATGACAGCCCAATAACAAATGTTTAAAATACTTCAGTTTAATGACAGCTAATGACAATTTTTCAATGAACTACAACTTCTAATGACAGATGTTTAAATACTCTTCAGGTTGTTACAAGTAGTTTACAAATATGATGTATAGTGATATTAATAGATCAACGATCAACAACAGAAGAGAGAGTCTGAGGCACTGACACACACAATATCAAACCTGAGCTGTGATCTTATTGCTAAGCTGTTCTACACGTTCCTGAGCTTCCAACCAGTGGTACATCTCAGGTTGATTGCTGAGGGATGTTCTGAGGGCATCTCGAGCTAAACGGCTATGACCCGATTTCTTTCTGTCTAGTGACCCATGTATAGTAACTTTCACCTTCTTGTCATCTTCTGATGACTCTGATCGTGGATCATCGCTCTCCTGAATCAAGAAAACAAACCCCATGCTACTAGCCACAGTTGCAGATGAATGCACTTATTCATAAACTAGATCAAGAGAATATATCCTATGTTTTGTTATAAATATGTCATCATGTTAAAACAGCTACTAAAAGTTTTAAATAAGCTATCACAAAAGCTTAGAAAACATATGCATATAATCTGTTATAAACTGTGTCACTACATCATACAAGTGTTCAGGAAAGATGGGCTTGCTTCATGACAGCTTAATAAAGTAACAATTAAAGGTCAGTAACCATTTATCAGATTTTCCGATATTCGAAAAACTTAAAATCGGACGTTCTTTCGTAAAATAAAATAATAAATGTTTTTTTTTCCCTGGTACATCACTTGTACACAAAAATGACCCAACCATGTGCAAAGGTCAGTTTCATCATGTTTTCTGTGTGCTTTGTATCACTACACCAGCGCACTTGCAATTCACAGACAAGTTGACGCAAGCACTAGCGCTTACAACATCAATATGAAATGTCATGACTGGAGAGTAAGGCTCTCAGACATAGAGAACAACAATCCAGAAGTTACAGACTTTCATAAATCAATGCTTGCATAAAATAAAAGCATTGAAATGGCATAACAAGTTCAAGAATGTGATGAATGATCTCAAGAACCAGTGGAACAAGGGATGAGAATAAGATAATGGCGATGGATAAACACACAGTGAGAAAACCTGCTGATAGCATCACAAGGCAATCCTTATTCTTGAATCCCTAGGATAAGAGAGGTAGAAGAGGATAAAAAAAATCACACTGAGAAAAGAACTGGGGATAAGAATGAAATAGATAAGGAAGACATGGAAAAACTTGTTGAAGGTGTATGCTCCTGGGGGAGCTGATGACACCAGACAGGAGGACTTGTCATAAGTTTGTTGAAGGTGTATGCTCCTGGGGGAGCTGATGACACCAGACAGGAGGACTTGTCATAAGTTTGTTGAAGGTGTATGCTCCTGGGGGAGCTGATGACACCAGACAGGAGGACTTGTCATAAGTTTGTTGAAGGTGTATGCTCCTGGGGGAGCTGATGACACCAGACAGGAGGACTTGTCATAAGTTTGTTGAAGGTGTATGCTCCTGGGGGAGCTGATGACACCAGACAGGAGGACTTGTCATAAGTTTGTTGAAGGTGTATGCTCCTGGGGGAGCTGATGACACCAGACAGGAGGACTTGTCATAAGTTTGTTGAAGGTGTATGCTTCTGGGGGAGCTGATGACACCAGACAGGAGGACTTGTCATAAGTTTATTGAAGGTGTATGCTCCTGGGGGAGCTGATGACACCAGACAGGAGGACTTGTCATAAGTTTGTTGAAGGTGTATGCTCCTGGGGAAGCTGATGACACCAGACAGGAGGACTTGTCATAAGTTTGTTAAAGGTGTATGCTCCTGGGGGAGCTGATGACACCAGACAGGAGGACTTGTCATAAGTTTGTTGAAGGTGTATGCTTCTGGGGGAGCTGATGACACCAGACAGGAGGACTTGTCATAAGTTTGTTGAAGGTGTATGCTTCTGGGGGAGCTGATGACACCAGACAGGAGGACTTGTCATAAGTTTGTTGAAGGTGTATGCTCCTGGGGGACCTGAAGGGTACTGAAAAAATAGCAAGTACAAAGTTTATCTGAAAAAAAAAAACACTTTTCAAGACAAACGAGCTTTGATGTCTTTTTATACAGTTTTATGCAAAGATTGCACACTGAAGTAACCATCTGACCATTCTCACTGATACCTACTGCAACCAGTTATGAGAATTATCCTTCTTTCAGCTTCTCAAATCTATATGTGGCTGTTTAGAAAGAGTACAGCTCATCTAGTTTGAATTTAAACATCAATGTCAACTCAGTGCTATCGGATACATGTTTGCAGAAGTGAGCATCACTATCACATTACAGATTCAAGTCCTTGTCCAGCAAAGTCCACTATCATTTTCTAATCATTCACCGCATAAAGAATTCTTGTTACAGGCAAGATGACTAATGTGGAGAGAGCTGGATGTCTTTTCAAGAGGAAGTACTTGTACGGAATCACACGGCTGGCTCTGATGTTTACTTTCTACCTTGTAATATATACCATTGCAGTCAATATGTACGATTCTCTAATGTACATTGCTTTTGTACTTTATAAAACACCTAAGAAACAGATTATAACAACAATTTATATAACATACAGATGACATCAATCATGCAATGATATTGCATCTATGAAAATATACATCCTGGAGGCAACTCTAGTGGTGCTTATATTTAAAAAAAAAAAAAAAAAGAGCTGTATCAAGACGTGTGTCACCTATAGTCATTATTAACACTATGACAAATCTATTATTCATGAAGACCCAATTCAACTCAAAACATCCAGAATATGTCTTTTTATTTCCAAGTTACAACTCTGCACAAATTAGAATTATAACAAGTTTTAAACAAAATTTGTCATGTCTCATCTCCTTGCGCAGAGTAAGTCAATTTATGCCATTTTATTTTCTGTAAAAAAATTTCTTTCCCTCTTACTGTTATTTTTTTTAGTTACATCAATGAGGTAGACATCAAAGAACTACATTAATTGCATTTATTTTTGTTATGAGCCCACCTTTACACTAGTTTTTGTTTACTAAACTAATATTTAATATTTATAGAATATCAAGTAACTTCCTTCTGTACAGTCTTATTTATTTTCTGATGAGAACAACTCACCCTTACGCTCTCTCTCCTGGGAATAAAAGACCTTGTGTCACCTACAGCTGTCTGGTCCTTCTCAGCAGATAACTTGCTGACAAACTGATTGAGACTAGGCTCACTTCCCCGCCGGACTCGCAAGTTGCTACCTAGATAAAGTCCACAGAAAAAAGTGTCATCTGATGTTCTACAATGTTTTCCTTTTTGCATGACAGACAAACACCCATGTGTTACCGGGGCCCGAAAGGGGAGCAAAGAATAGTGACACTGTTCCCTGCCATGCATGTCGTAGAAAGCGACTAAGGAGGGTTGGGCATGGGGCTGGTTACCCCATCCTGTAAAAAAATTTAAACCACAAAAAACTTCAACAAACATGGAAAAGTCAATTAAGGAAAATAAAACACAGCCATCCAAGACAGGGGAAGGTCCTCTTGCAGGGAGGCGTATGATGCAACACAGAGAAAGCCGAAAGGAGTTTGTGTTACTGACTAACCTTCTTTCTTCTAGGAGAACTTCCAGATTTGGCACCTGGAATGTTCGGACATTAAACGAACAAGGGAAAGTGGCACAAGTAGCAGCAGAAATGAGGGAATATAAAATTGAGGTTCTGGGAATGTGTGAAACAAAGTGGAAGGGGGTAGACAAGAAGAAACCCATCACAGGTGAATTGGTGCTGTCCTCAGGACATGAAGACGAAAGTTCACACCACAGTGAAGGGGTAGCTCTTATGTTATCTAAAGAAGCACAGAAAGCACTCACTGAATGGGAAGCTGTTGGACCCAGAATAATAACAGCTACTTTTAAAACAGCTAAAAAGAAAATAAATGTAAATGTCATCCAATGTTATGCACCAACTAATGACAAAGAAGAGCCTGTGAAAGAAGCATTTTTTACTAGAATACAGGAAATTACGGAAAAAGTAAAAAGAACAGACATCACACACCGGCTTTGAAGAAGTCATGGGAAAACATGGACTAGGAATAATGAATGAAAATGGGGAACTTTTCTCAAACTTCTGTGCTTCAAATCAACTGGCTATAGGAGGAAGCATGTTTCCACATAAGAGAATACACAAGGCAACATGGATATCACCAGACCATAGAACAGAAAATTAGATTGATCATATATGCATAAACAAGAAGTTTAGATCATCATTGCAGGATGTAAAGGTATATAGAGGAGCAGATGTGGCATCAGATCACCACCTTCTGATAGCCAAAGTAAAAATGAAACTCAAGAGATATGCAACAATGCAAAATTATAGACAACAATTTAATGTAGGACATCTAAGAAATCAAGAAACAAGAGACAAATTTGCGGTCACAATATCCAACAAATTCCAAGTGCTCCAACAGCTGGAAGATGTAGAGAATACAGAAGACTATTGGCAGCAAATCAAAACTGTATGGAATGAGACATGTGAAGAAATACTGGGGAAAAGGGAACGACAACAAAAAGCATGGATAACAACAGAAACCATCAATAAGATAAAAGACAGAAAAAACAAGAAAGCAGATTTAAACACAAGCAAAACCAGAAGTTCCAAAGCCAAGGCTCAAGAAGTGTACACAGAAGCAAACAAAGAAGTAAAAAGAAGTATCAAAAGAGACAAGAGGAAGTATATTGAGGAGTTGGCAAGAGAGGCAGAAGATGCTGCAGCCAAAGGAAATATGAGAGAACTGTATAGCAGCACAAAGAAGCTAACAGGGAAATACAAGCAAACAAGTTGCCTCATAAAAGACAAGAATGGAAAACTGCTCAGCAATATACAAGAGCAAATGAAGAGGTGGACAGAATATTTTGAGGACCTTCTCAATAGACCAGCTCCACAAAACCCGCCGGACATCCAGCCAGCAGAAGAAGAGCTACAAATTAACGGTGAAAGACCAACGAAGGAAGAAATAAAGAAAGCCATAAAGCTTCTAAGAGATGGAAAAGCGTCTGGACCTGATGGCATTCCAGCAGAGGCCATCAAAGCAGATATCGACACGGCTACAGAGATGTTATATAAATTACTTGGTAAAGTCTGGGAAAAGGAAGAGATACCAGCAGAATGGAAGGAAGGATATCTGGTTAAGTTGCCTAAGAAGGGAAATTTACAAGAGTGCACAAATTATAGAGGAATAATGTTACTATCAGTGCCAGGAAAAGTATTAAACAGGATTATCCTTGAGAGATTAAAAGAGTCCATAGACAAGAAACTGAGAGATGAACAAGCAGGTTTTCGACAAAACAGATCATGTACAGACCAGATAGCCACTTTGAGAATAATAGTTGAACAAAGTCTGGAATGGAATTCACCACTATACATCGGATTTGTGGACTACGAAAAGGCATTTGATAGTGTAGACAGAGAATCACTTTGGAAATTGATGAGGCATTATGGAGTTCCCCTGAAGATCATTAATTTAATAAAGAAAACATATGAAGACATGACATGCAGAGTTCTTCACGAAGGACAGCTTACAGAACCGTTTGGGATAAGAACAGGAGTGCGACAGGGATGCCTCTTGTCTCCATTTCTTTTCTTACTAGCAATAGACTGGGTTATGAGATCATCGACAACACACAACAGAAATGGAATCCAGTGGACTCTGACTAAGCAGTTGGATGATTTGGATTTTGCTGATGACTTGGCTCTTCTGTCCCATAACCGTAATCAGATGCAGGACAAATTGAAAACACTTGATGAGAGGTCACAGCAATTGGGTCTGAAAATACACAGGGAAAAGACAAAAATAATGAGAATAAATGCAGGTAATGATAACAGGGTTGAACTTGAAGAAACACCAATACAAGATGTAGAATCGTACACATATCTTGGCAGCAATATAGACAAAGTTGGAGAGACAGACAGTGATATCAAAATAAGAATACAAAAAGCAAGAGGAGCTTTCATTGCATTGGGAAATATATGGAGAACAAGGGAAATCGGATCCAACACGAAAATAAGAATCTTCAACTCAAATGTGAAGTCAGTCCTATTGTATGGCTCTGAGACATGGAGAACAACAAAGACAACAACCAAAAAGCTACAGACTTTCATAAATGGGTGCTTGCGTAGAACAGAGGGATTAAAATGGTATGACAAGGTTACCAACGTGGAACTGAGGACAAGAGCTAGACAAGTGCCAGTGGAACAAGAGATGAGAAGAAAACGATGGCGATGGATAGGACACACACTGAGGAAACCTGTTGATAGCATTACAAGGCAGTCCTTGTTCTGGAACCCCCAGGGCAAGAGAGGCAGAGGTAGACCAAGAAGCACATGGAGAAGAGAGCTGGAAACAGAGGTGAAAATGATGAGGAGAACGTAGAAAGAACTTGAGATGATGGCACATGACAGGAGGACTTGGCCTGTGTTTGTTGAAGGCCTATGCTCCTTTGGGAGTGGAGGGTTATGAATGAATGACAGACAAAACATGACAAATCAACATTTTCATATTTTATATAATAAAGTGTGCCATTCACCACAAAGCTTTAAAGATAACCCATCATGAATTAAACGCTCTGGTGAAAGAAAAAAAAACCCTAAGGCAAACTCAGGTCTCCCTGGATAAGATCTAGAAGTAAGTGGAAGGCCAAGTACTTAGAATGTGGTGAACTCAAGCAAAAATAATTATAACTAAATTGCTAAAATTAGACTGAATAATAGCTTTATTCTTTTACATCTGCTGAAAACAGTGTTAGTCTGCATTTTACTGCTTACTTCTATCTTATTTTCTTTCATCTCCTGCTAATGCTGGGAAGTACTACAGGCAAGGTTGTTTACTGCTTTCTAATCCAGTGCATGTAATGTTCTGAAGCCTGATGTGCTGTCATGCTGTATTTTATTTAAGATGCCTGTCACCTGCTCGATTCACCTTTCCCTGGACTATTTTTTTAATATCTAGTCACTTCCATTCTGAGGTTATATGCCTGCACTGTTTGTAAGCAAATGTATTATTTATTTGTAAATATATTCTTTCGCTGGGACTGTCTAAGAAATGGTCCTGATCTCTTCATTTCTTACTAGGTGTTATGGTGGCTGCTTTTCTCAGACATCTCATTTGACAGGTGAAGATTTTTCTTTCTTGTTCTATGGTTAATGCCCAGGTCTTATCTGTTAGTATAATTACTGTATTTATCAGTTGGTTCTCTGTAGCCATCTTGATTTTTAGATGCTTCAAAATTGAGATGAGCTGGCACATCATTTTATTGGCTTGCTGAATCCTCATTTAAATCTTTGCCCAGCACTGCATCACCTTCATTAACTATGATAACACATGGCAGAAGCAATTATCTCTCTAAATATTTTCATGTTTGAGATTCTCCATCACTTCTGTTGTGGAAATCTTTCCATGCCACAGTATCATGCTGACGATTATTTTTTTCTGTTGTCTTCTACTCTTGTACCCTCGATTTTTATCCATGTTACAGTGTTTTTGGCTGATACTCATCTTATCACACGCAGCGCTCTAATCTCTGATGTTATATTTTTGTGTTTATTACCATTTTCAAGAATATTTAATCTGCAATTTTAGCCTCCGCTGGATTCCTAATGCTTTTTGGAGAATCCAATCCTTTGTCACCTCCAACTATTTTCTCATTTATTTGTGAAATATCTGAGACTCACCTCCATATAAATAAAACTGACTTTATACACTTTGTGTATCTACAAGGATTTGTGGCGAATAATTTTTTTTTTAACATGACATATTCCATTCTTTATCTCAGTATTGCCTTTTCCATCTGATGTTATAAATAAATCAAAGTATTTTAATATATGTGTATATTTTTACATACATCATTACACTGCACTGGGGTTTTTAGCCTGGAGATACACAATAATACTGTTTTCCTGCTGTTCAGAGCTCTTTTTCTGAACTTTCTTCTATATACACTACTGTACTTAACATTTTCATTAAACACTTTTCATTTTCAGCAATAAGTACTGTATTGCCAGCAGAGTGCACATATTTCATACTGTAGCCTGTAGCTCAACACTATATATCTCAAGTGAAATCACATTTACTCAAAGTATTAACAAACAGTCACATATATTTAATCTCAGGAAGGAGAAGTACAGAAAGGATATATATTTAAACTCTACTACATGGTAGGAATCATGTTGTGAGAGGTAACTTATTAGTTGAAGCTGTGCATAGGGGGTTATGCAATCTCATCCTGTAAAAAACATTACTACAGAAACCCCAACTGCACGAGCACACGAATGCTTTGATGCAAGCTTCCTACAGAATGGCAGCTGCTTTGGTGGCTTCATGCTCCATAAAGAGCAATCAGGGAAATGATAATGGTGATGAAACTGTAGGAATGAGTATGCCTTACACAATTATATAAATTAAAGCAATATTTATATCTTTTCCAGCATTTATAGCTGTTATCATCACATCTGCATACCTGTCAACCTCCTGAGACAAAAATCTGTACGCCGGACCAAAAAAATCATTACAAACACCCAAAAATCCTTACGCAAAAAATATGTTAATAAATTATACGGAATACAGTTTTAAAATGAGAAATGACATATACAAATCTATTAGCATTTGAATTATTGTGATATAAAACATGCTAATAGTCTCATGCTGTTCTTTACATATAAAAAACTTAGTGAAATAGTGATCATGAGGTACACTATTCTTTCGATGTACAGTGTTTTGTATTATAATCAACACATGCACTTTTAGCACTTTGCAGAATTGCATTTGTGGGCTTAAAGTCTGCACAGCATGTATCAATGTTAATCTTACACTGTAAAATAGAAGTGAGTGTGTCCACATTCATGGACCTCCTGCAGTCTGTGTGGATTTTTTTCATCATTAAAAATGATCTTTCGCAGTCAGCTTTTGTTTCTTTGAATTAGACTTAGCCATCATTCAGTGGATGAAATATTTCAACTAATAATCTTTGTAGACGAAGAGAATGATTAAAAAAATACAACGAACAAAGCAAACGGCTAACAGCAGCAACAACAACAAAAAATAAACAAAATTATGAACAGAATATCAAATCTAGGAAGAAAAAACGTACTACCAAAAATTTACAAAATTATTATTTAAGAGTTGATAGGCTAGACCAGTGATAACAGATTGCCACTTTATTAAAAAATAAAGCAGCGAATCTTGAGCGCTGGAATAAAGTAGGCCTACTCAACGCAAACAAACTTTTTTTTTTCTAGTTATGTAGGGCCTACACAGAATATTATTACAATTTATCGGAAATACATTGAAGGGCAAGATATAGGCCTAACTGGAAAGATTAAGACAGCGATTAAACTGCAACAAAGCAAAACAACAGCAATATTTAACCAAGTTATAAGTACTTAGCTATTTTAAACAAAATGGCGTCGAAGTGTGGTGGCAAGCAAGCGTGGTCGTTGGTAACAGGTAACTTTAAAAATACGTCATGTCATTGTTGGGTATAAAAGGATTTGATTGGTTGCTGGGAGAGACCTCAGTTTAAACACGGATGCCGAGATTCCCGGAATAAAAAAAAAAAAAACCAGGGCTAGAAAATATTTTCAGTTTTAAAATTTAAAAAAAACTTGGGTTGGAAAATATTTTTAGAATTTGAAAAAAAAAAAAATTGGGGGGGGGGGGGGGGGGGGGAAAAATCCGTACAACGAGTCTGTACGGCCGTACACTGCCAAAAGTATCAGAAATCCGTACATTGTACGAAAAATTCGTACAGGTTGACAGGCATGCATCTGATAAAACTTTAACTACAACAACTAAATGTAATAGATTACCTAATGTCAGATCTATGTGCGTGACCATCCCATGTGGCAAACACTACATATAATGACTAGACCTGTTAATTTTAACGCATGTCTAATGTCACATGTAGACTCTGCTTGTGAGTTAGGGAAGAAAAAAAGGCAGCAAGGAAGAGAACTGGCATAACCCACCTCTCAATGCTGGACCTAGTAAGTCTCAAACACTTCACTCTCCTATGGTAGTATCTGCTATGGGACTACCTTCACCTGATGTTACATTGCCATCTGTGAATGCCATCAGCAGAAAGTACTAACAATATAACTTAATATGTTATGGCTTACCCAGTGTCAGGTCTCTGGGTGTGACCACCACATCTGTAACAACATTGTTGCTGCCTGTACTATTCTGACAAGGCTGTAGGAAGCCTAGTATGGAGGGTGTATTTGTGAGGTCATGTAAGGGTAAGGCTGTGCTGTTTCCTGGCTGAAATATATCTGGACTGGTGGTTCCCGTAGAGCTGGCGCTAGCACCATCACCGCCATTGTGCTGGATGGAAGGTCTATCCTGCTCCTCAAACTCGGCAATCAGCTGAAAAATAATTGTAAGAATATTCAACGAATGACAGGGACTCTACAAATTAAAACAGAGGACATCTGAAGACATGAAATAATCAATATCTTTTCTTGTTGGTTTCATGGTTGTAAAATCCCACTGCTTAGACTGCACGTCACTGCCAACTTTGGCCTTCCACCCACCTAGCACAATTAGTTTGTCCTTTTTTAATGCATCATTCTGGCTGTGCTTTGTTGTTGCTTGTAGAACGATTCATGCTGCCAGTCATCATTATCTACTATGAAACAATAGGGTTGCATTATTGTTATGCTGAATGGGGACTGCTCTTCAGTCATATTCTAACTCAGCTAGATGTTAGCCAGCATTTCATTACTGAGCTCCTGATAATTCTACGAGTAAAGAATTTTATGCCACCATTTGTTTTTCCTTGGCCGCTGAAGTAGAATTTACACCTTTCTTTAGTTTTAATTTCCCAAGAGTTTTCTGCCTTGCTTCACGAATTCCCAAAATGAGCCAACTGTGTTTTTCCATTCCATGAGTGAGCTGTTCCTTTATATTTACCATTTTGGTCTCCTGATGCTCTCACATTACATGTGGCCACTGCACATCTTCTGCGGTACATTTGCAGTAGTAGCTCTTCTTATTTTAAAATTGTTATTTCTCCACTTCTATCCATCAAATTTATATGAAGCAAACATCACAATAAAGACAATCAACTGCCATTTTCTTAGATAAAATATGTTGTCACATTAACTTAACAATTCAACGTGAGATCCGGTCAGTTCAACATATGATCTGATAACAGGCATACATTTTTACTGTCTCTTGTAACATCAGTTTACTGGCCATTTTTGATTTTAGAATATTTTGTTTCTGGGGAAAAAAAAAAAAAAAAATAGAAACCTTATTTGTCAAATGTCAGTTATAGCTTACATTTGTTTCGGGTATATCCAATAGATACAAGTAAGGATATAAACATTTTCAAATAGAAAGTGACTTGTCAATCACCATAGTTATAAAACTGGCAGCAGACGAGTTTGATGAACTAAATATAGGCTTACAGAGAGAGCGATGTACCTAAAAGAACACAAAGCCAAAAAAGGTACACTTAAAAGCAACAGCTCTCTTTGCCTCAGTCTATGCAGCTTATGTACTTTATTATATTTTACCTGTTCTCTGTCATCAACCACATCATTTAGCTGATCATCTGGGTCAAGAATTCCACCACCACTAATTGTCTTGAGGCTGGTGACTTCCACCCAGTGGTTGGATCCCTAAAAAAAATCATGAACAAATGTATGCACTTATTATTAACAATTAATAAATGAAAGGAATGCAGGACCATGCTTATAGCAAAGAACTTCAAGAGCCCTGAAAACTAAAGAAGATATTTAAATCCAAAATTTAAAGCAATGAAACAAAGAAACAAGCGAACAAAATTCAACACTGTACATTCAAAACAGTTGGCTTTACAAAACAAAACAACAGGCCCACAATTGCAAGAAGTGAAGTGGTTATATATTAGGATATATTGGCTGTATATTAGGATATATTGGCTGTATATTAGGATATATTGGCTGTATATTAGGATATATTGGCTGTATATTAGGATAATGCCAGACTGCACTCAGAATCAGCAGTGTCTTGATCTACCTTGTCAGCTTTATTACTGTCAATTAAGTACTCAGCTTGTCTTATTTATAAATGCTGCTATCATGTGGGAGCTTCTGAGCTTGATGAATCGCTTCACTAAAGCATGCAAGGACTTTGGCCTCACAATAAGTCTAAAGAAAACGAATGTGCTGAGTCAGGATGTGGGTGCTGCACCAGTTATCACTATCGATAACTATGAATTGGCAGTGGTGCACCACTTCACATACCTAGGGTCTACCATCAATGACAAACTCTCACTGGATACAGAAATCGACAGCCGCATTGGCAAAGCCGCAGCTACCTTTGCCCGCCTCACATGACAAATGTCGAGGTGTTGTCACGTGCTGGCCTTCAAAGTATGTATACGCTGCTTAGACAGCGCAGACTTCGCTGGCTTGGCCATGTTCGCCGCATGGAAGATGGTCGCATCCCAAAAGATATCTTCTACGGATAATTAGTAGATGGCAAGAGAACAGTTGGGCGACCACAGCTGAGGTTCAAAGATGTGTGCAAGAGAGATATGAGGGCACTGGACATGGATCCAGCAACATGGGAGGATGAAGCTGCCGATCGCACTAAGTGGCGATGCTATTTACGGCACCACCTCAGATTGGGCGAAGAGAGGCTCACACAAGAAGCAGAGGTGAGGAGAAAACGTCGAAAGGAGCACCAGGAAAATAAGCAGTTGAGGGCTGTCACCTCAGGGGCGCATTCCCATAGTCAGTTATGACTGAAGGGGCTATTATTATTATTGTGGGACGAATGGTATCTCCCCAAATAAATCTGGTAGATATAAGGTATAAATGCAGGTTGTGGACGGTAGAGGGTGGAGATGACATGAGGCACTGACAAATATGAACAAAATATTTGTATGCATATACATTTATTATTTATATGCATATAGACACACAGACAGGCTGGCAGATAGACACACACAAACAAACACGCTGTGTGTGTGTGCACAGGCGTTTCTTTGTGGGACATCTCCAATACTTGTTGTTTAGAAAATTTATGTGAATTATGCACACCGTACTTTCTGTTTCAAATTACTTTTATCCTAATGACAGAAGAAAGCTCAGAGAGACCAGTAGCTATCTTCTCAGATGCGCTGTCGGTAATTACAATGCTGAAAAGTCAAAGAAATGCTGAACTGGATGACCTAAGAGTAACACTTCACAGACTATGTCAGCAATACAAACGAGTCATGATACAGTGGATCCCTTCTCACTGCAACATCCCTGGAAATGAAGAGGCTGACAGATTGGCAAAGGAAGGGGGAAAGCTTCCTCAACTTGACACAAACATAACTTATGAGGAGGCCAAGAGTTTCATCAAGGGCAGATACAGGCACAAGTGGGAAGCAGAGCATCAAGGCAATCAAAAAAATTATCCATATTACCAGCTCAGCAGAAGTGAAAAAGTGGTAATCTTCAGACTTCGCATGGGTCATAACAGACTGAGATACCATCTATTCAACAAATTAAAGATAGGAACTACTGATGAGTGTGACTGTGACACTGACAAAATGACTGCCGAACATCTGCTTCAATGGTGCCCAACATATGAGGAACAGAGAAAACGCATATGGCCATCACCAGTACCATTCCTGGAGAAAATCTACAGAGATATCAACAGCCTCAGGCTGACCACTGCTTTCTTTGAACTTATTCAAGTTGATCCCTGAGGGTGAACGAAGAAGAAGAAATTACGAGGGGAAGTCAGTAAGTAGGTTACAAACTGATATGGGGAAGCTGAAAATGGTTTTTGGTAGTTTCTGAAGGTGTCATTAGGCGACAGTATCATCCAGCTTTACGATTAGCTTAGGTAGCAGATTGCTAGGTGTCGCATGCGCAGACCAGATAAAAATGGGGACCGAGCTCGTGGAGTGTACAAACGAAGAACACTGCGCTGTTGTGCGGTTACTTCCTGCAAAGGATATTCATAAGGAAATGTTTCCTGTTTACGGTGTGAAGTGTTTGTCACGACAAGCGGTACATAACTGAGTTGATAAATTCTCTCAAGAACGCTCAAAAATTGTTGATGAAGACCAACCTGGTCGTCCCGTTGAGATTGCGATAGAAGAATGTGTAAGGCGGGTGGAGAAGATTATTCGAGCTGACAGGCGAATAACGATAGACAGTGTAGCAACTGCAATAGGATGTTCTAATAGCTTTTCACCTGTTTGGTCCACTAAAAGCTCACCTTGGCGGTAAACATTTCGCGGGTGATGCAGAGGTTGAACGTGAGGTGCGAATGTGGCTGAGACAGCAGAGCACACACTTCTATGCTGCATGTTTTGAAGCACTAATACAGCAATGAGATAAGTGTATCAATGTTGGTGGAGATTATGTTGAGAAATAAAGGGGAAATGTAAGTGCAATAATACATGGTGTTCAAGTTCGTATCTCCTTTATTTATTTTTCATAACCATTTGTAACTTACTTACTGACTTCCCCTCGTACTTTAACTGCCTTATTCTAGATGGAAGAAGAGGCCAAACTACATACAACAACCAAGAAACTAAACGGAGGAAGGAATTGTTGAATTAAAACATGCTCTAGGATAATAGCAGTATAAACAGGGGACCTAGAAATGGGCAACAATCACCACCTCATGAACGCGAGAGTTTGGAAATGTTGAAAGTTTATTGCAACAAAAATTCAAAATGTCTGCAACTGGAAGATGTTAATTTCATTCAATCATTACATTTCAGCTCCCTGTGGAGTACATGCCTTCAACAAAAATACTCCAAGTCTTCATGACCTGTGCTATCTGTTTCAACAAAAACACTCCAAGTCTTCATGCCCTGTGCTATCTGTTTCAACAAAAACACTCCAAGTCTTCATGCCCTGTGCTATCTGTTTCAACAAAAACACTCCAAGTCTTCATGCCCTGTGCTATCTGTTTCAACAAAAACACTCCAAGTCTTCATGCCCTGTGCTATCTGTTTCAACAAAAACACTCCAAGTCTTCATGCCCTGTGCTATCTGTTTCAACAAAAACACTCCAAGTCTTCATGCCCTGTGCTATCTGTTTCAACAAAAACACTCCAAGTCTTCATGCCCTGTGCTATCTGTTTCAACAAAAACACTCCAAGTCTTCATGCCCTGTGCTATCTGTTTCAACAAAAACACTCCAAGTCTTCATGCCCTGTGCTATCTGTTTCAAAGTCTTTCCACATCTTCTTTGTTCCTGTCAGGTCTGTCTACAGTTCCCTTCTTCATGGGATTGTTGGTCCCTCTCTATTGCTCTTACATTGGGAATTTGAGAACAGGGCTTGTTAAAGCTATCAATTAGTTTTCTTAATGTATGTCATATCCAGCGTCTTCTCCACACATCTTGTCCACAAGCATTTGTCTTGTCTTTGTCATCAGGTCCACATTGGCGATTTTGTCATACCATTTCAATCCTTCTATTCTATTCTATTCTATTCTATTCGAGAACAAATGTCTTAGAAAACTCATGAACATCAGTTGGAAAGAATTCAAGACTAATCGACAAATAAGAGAAGACTCTAGGCAGAAATATGTCTCCGACTATATAAGGAAAAGACGATGGTCATATATCGGTCATGTCCTACGAATGCAAAACAACAGAATACCACTACAGGCGCTCACTTGGGTTCCTGAGGGTAAGCGGAAAAAAGGAAGACCAAAAGAAACACTCAGAAGAACAATAATAAGAGAAGGAAGAACGTTGGGCCTAAATAATGTGCAAGAGCTAAGAGGAGTGGCGTCACAACGAACAACCTGGAGAGCACTGGTTTCTGCCTTATGCGCCGTGTTTGGCGCTTAAAGAATTTATTATTATTATTATTATTCTGCACAGTCACCCATTTGTGAGTGTTTTTTTTTTCTGGTTGTCATTTTTGTTGTCATACAAATGGATTGCCTTGACAGCTGAGTTCAATATTCTTATTTCTGTGTTCATGGATGATGTGCCAATGGGGTGTTGGGAAGTCAGGTATTGGTAGTACCTCTGGTGAAGGAGCTGTCATGCCCTTTTCAGGGCAGCTCAGCCACCTTTGGTCCAAACCTGGCATCCAGCTCTCACCTGTGGCTCCTCGTAGCTGTCAGCATGCGACAGCGGCCACCCCCGGACAACGGCTTTGACAGGCCGGCTAAACTAGGTGAGGGTAGCCGAATGGTTATAAACCTTCGGTGAGTTAGGGTCTGCCTACCCATGCATGCGAAGACTGGATTCGATAGACTGCGCGGAAGAAACCACCTGTTGGTTCAATGGGCATGACGGCGATTACCAGCAACGCGCTGTGGAGCGTAAGGAGCACGGCGAGGCACGTAGAAAGCCCTGGTCATCCACTGCACCTGACTTCATCTCCAGTCGTCTTGACTTGTCTTGCCACTGGATTGAGATGGACCCAGGCGAGAGAGTGAGGTCGACGAATTGCGCAACTCTTCCTCACTTTAATCCAAATCACCGCGCAAGTCACTCTTTCATCCATTCATCCATCCACTCACAACAAGTCCTGTGGCGATGGGCGAGCGGCGAAGCGGCAGGCGTGGGTACGCTGGCAGTCGTAGTCGCAGACCTACACACAGGCGGCTCAGGCCATATGGTCGTCTTCCACTGATCGGAGCAGCAGTGGGATTCGGCAGCCCCCTGAGTGTCTGAGCAGCCCTCTTTAGGAAAGCACTGCTCACCTCCATGGCATGAGGAAGGGGCTAGAAAAGGTGCCCTAAACATTGCCTGCTTCACCATTACCTAACCAGCTTACCGCGGTTGGTGGGTACCCTACTTCGGCGGTCGACATATAAGAAAAAGAAAGGACAGATTTTTCCCCCTCATTCTAGGCGCATGGAATGTGCGCACTTTACTTGACAAAGACTTTAACGCAAACAGACCTGAGAGACGAACTGCCCTGATTGGGAGAGAACTGGCCAGGTACAACATTGACATAGCAGCACTGAGTGAAACTCGACTTGCAGGCGAGGGCCAACTTTGCGAAAAGGGTGCAGGTTATACATTCTTTTGGAGCGGAAGAGGAACTGAAGAAAGACGAGAAGCAGGGGTTGGATTTGCAATCAAAACAGCAATTGTCAGCAAGTTAGCGGGGGCCCCAAAGGGAATAAATGACCGACTCATGACGGTCAAGATCCCTCTGTTCTATGGAAGAAAACATGCCACCATCATTAGCGCGTATGCACCAACTATGACAAACCAGGATGATGTCAAGGATAAGTTTTACGAAGAACTACATGCAGTCATTGCATCAGTTCCTAAAGCAGATAAGCTCATCATTCTTGGTGACTTTAATGCAAGAGTAGGCTCAGATAACATCTCCTGGAATGGCACTATTGGTAGGTACGGCGTGGGTCGCTGTAACAGTAATGGACTTCGTCTCCTCCAGACTTGCGCAGAACATGACCTCCTTGTCACCAACACCATTTTTCGACTTCCTACCCGCAACAGGACCTCCTGGATGCACCCTCGCTCAAAGCATTGGCACCTAATTGACTATGTAATTGTTAGGAAGAAGGACAGGCAAGATGTCCGGGTGACCAAGTCCATGTGTGGTGCCGAATGCTGGACTGATCATCGCCTCATTGTATCTAAACTTAAAATTCGTATCCAACCAGCCAGGCGCCCTCAGGGGAAGAAAACTCAAAAGAGGCTGGATGTTACCAAACTAAAGAAGACAAAAATCAAACAGTCATTTACTGACACCTTAGAAGACCGTCTCAAATCTATCTCGCTAGACGGCCAAAGTGTGGAAACAAATTGGGCAGCCCTAAGTGAGCAGATCTACAACACTGCTACAGAGGTCCTGGGTCCTTCCATCAAGAAACAAAATGACTGGTTTGATGAGAACTCAGATGATATAAAGCAGATGTTGGCTGAGAAACACCATCTCCATAAAGCATATTTAAATGATCCAAAATCTACATCCAAGAAAGACGCTTTCAACAACATGCGTAGAATCGTCCAACATAAACTACGCCAGATGCGGGATTCATGGCTGAGTAATAAAGCAGATGAGCTCCAAGGCTTTGCTGACAGCCATGACTTGAAAAACTTTTACCTTGCACTCAAAGCGGTCTATGGTCCAACATCATCAGGATCATTTCCCCTCCTTAATGCAGATGGAAAAACACTAATTACAGACAAGGAAAAAATGCTCCAACGCTGGGCTGAACATTTTAATAATATCTTGAACCAGCCATCATCTATTAACGACGAAGCCATCATCCGCCTGCCCCAAATTCCTATAAATGAAGCATTAGATGATGTACCAACTCTGGAGGAAACTAAAAAAGCGATTCGTCAACTGTCTAGTGGAAAGGCCCCTGGCTCCGATTCAATTCCTGTTGAGGTTTATAAAGATGGCGGTGCAGTTCTGATAGAGAAACTTCATATGATCTTCCAGCAAATGTGGCAGAGTGAAACCATCCCACACGATCTCAAAGATGCCTCAATTATACATCTATATAAACGTAAAGGTAATCGCCAAGACTGCAACAATCATCGAGGCATCTCTCTTTTATCAATCGCTGGGAAGATATTCGCCAGAATTCTTTTGAATCGCCTTACGGCTCATCTTGACAAAGGTCTTTTACCTGAAAGTCAGTGTGGATTCCGGAAAGAACGTGGAACCACAGATATGGTGTTCGCTGCAAGACAGCTACAAGAAAAATGCCAAGAACAGCACTGTGACCTGTACACAGCTTTCATCGACTTGACAAAGGCGTTCGACACGGTCAGTAGAGAGGGTCTATGGAAGATCATGGCAAAATACGGCTGCCCAAAGAAATTTATCACAATAGTGCAGCAACTGCATGATGGAATGCAGGCTAGAGTTCAGGAAAACGGTGAGCTATCAGAGCCTTTCCCCGTCTCAAATGGAGTTAAACAAGGGTGCGTACTTGCACCGACTCTGTTCAGTATCATGTTTTCTGCTATGCTGACTGATGCTTTTAGAGACGGGGACACAGGAATCGACATTAGTTATCGAATTGATGGAAAATTGTTTAACGTTAGGAGGCTTCAAGCAAAAACCAAGGTCAAATCACACACCATCAGAGATCTTCTGTTTGCTGATGATTGTGCCCTCAATGCTGGCTCAGAGGCTGATCTGCAGCATAGTGTGGATAGATTCTCCGAAGCCTGCGCCAACTTTGGGCTTACCATCAACACGAAGAAAACAGAAATCATGTACCAACCAGCTCCTGGCACAGTTTATACTGAGCCAGTCATCAAGGTTAATGGTGAGAAACTGAATGTTGTGAACAGATTCACATACCTTGGTAGCACACTATCCCAGAACATTGTCATTGATGATGAGGTGAACACCAGGATCTCCAAAGCCAGCAGCACATTTGGCAGACTATACACCAACGTTTGGCATCGAAGTGGCATTAGTCTACAGACAAAGCTGAAGGTGTACAGAGCTGCGGTGCTTCCAGTGCTGCTATATGCATGTGAAACATGGACTGTATACAGGCGCCACGTAAAGAAGCTAAACCACTTCCATACAGTCTGTCTCAGGAAGATAATGAACATCAAATGGCAAGACAAGATCCCGGATACCGCCGTTCTTGACAGAGCTGGTATCCCTAGTATTGATACTATTCTGATGCAGTCACAAATTCGCTGGGCAGGTCATGTAGTCCGCATGCCAGACCATCGACTGCCAAAGATACTCTTTTATGGTGAGATGCAGAAGGGTAAACGCTCCCATGGTGGCCAAAAGAAGCGCTTCAAAGACACGTTAAAGACGTCATTAAAAACCTTTGACATAAACCCAGACACATGGGAAGCTGCTGCGCAAGACCGAACTGCTTGGCGCACATCTCTTCGTAAAGGTGCAGCAGCATGCGAATCATCCAGAAGAGCAGCAGCGGAACAGCGGAGACAAGCTAGAAAGGACCGTGAAATAAAACCTTCACATGAAGCAAACATTCCCTGCCCACACTGTCCAAGATCTTTCCAGGCCCGCATCGGGCTCTTCAGTCACCTTCGTACCCATAGACTAACCTAACATATTCTTAAATAATTGGATGAACAGAGTGGTCTTCATCACCCGTGATGGACGAACAACCTAAGCCAATGCATATTTCTCCAGTACGATGACCTTTTGATTTATGATTTCCTTACCACAGTGAATCTTTGAAAGTTTGCGAGGACATCTTCAACTTTTTGCCACTGCTCAAGTCCCTACAGTGCAGCCATCACATCTGTGTGTTTGGACTGTGGCAACCATTTACATATAAAGGAATAAAGTAATATTTTTCTTGACTACAGTTCTTAGACTAATGAGATTTTGAGACAGCTCTGAAGAAAAAGCACCCTAAAAACTGACCCTTCTATCCTGGCATTAATTTTTAAAATTCCTCTACCTTGCCCACCAAACCATCCACCGATCTGTTCAGCAACCCACCTACTTGACTACTTATTTAAACAGTCACATACGCATAGTAACATCAAAGTTCAAGACAGCTCTTAGAATCTGTTGTGAAGTCCCACTCAGGGTTGGTGGACCAAGAGTTGAGAAACAATAATGTTAATGCAATGGGAGGGTTGGGTTGGTTGGTGGTGGGTGTTTATCATTCATATGTGTGTGTGTGTGTGTGTGTATATATATATATATATATAGGCCTGGGATTGATTTAAAATCATAACAGATTAATAGCATTTCTTTAATCGCAGATTAATCGATCAATTTCGAAAAATTTCATAAATTATCATAAATAGGCCTAACAGGGTTTTTGTTTAAAGCACTAAGGACTTTATTTATTTTACTTGTTATAAGGCAACACCGTCCTGAAAATATAATAAAATTATCTATCAACGCTGATCGGGTTAGCAGTCAACAGAGCTGACTTTTTTTGGGGATGGTAAATGCGCTCTGATATAACCAAATAGGTTGAAAGGAACGTGCCTCGCCAGAAGAAGGCAAAAACAGAGCCCTGGGGTTACAGGTTTTCACCCTTTTGTGTATGTGTTCCCTTTGCCGAATCAAAGAGTTTCTAATGATTATGATTTTTGTTTAAATGCAGTACTGCCACGATTTTGTAACACAGAAGAGGGTGCACGAACCAATCACATGACACGTAAGGACCAAGAGACAGCTCCCGTAGAATAAAGGGCTGGCGACAAGTTTTTAACATTTTTGAAACCGTCTGTCTACTGGTTCTAGTGCATACTGACTACCCCTTGCTATTAAATGTATTTTTTCATTCAAAGGGGTTTTCAACGATGACAATGAGGACAAATCGTCATGCAGACACCACAGTATAACAATCACTGCATGTCCTTTTGTTATCCTGACCACACAGCATCAATCAAAAACGCGAACTTGGTACTCGTGAAATTTTTTTGAGTCACTTTGTCCAATCACAATGCTATTAAACTTAACAATTCCTCCACCATCTCTCTCCCTCCCTTCCCCTGTCTCTCTCTCAGTTATTGCGAGTTGAACTTTGTTAGTTTTTTTAATTACATTTCGCTTAATATGAAGAGTACGCATAATCAAAAGCTTAGCCATTTCGCTTTGAGCTAGTTTGGATGTTTATCTGTATTATTATTTTTCTCCAATATTAAGTTGAAGGATTTCAGTTGATGATGATGGCAATAAGGGTGTTGATGACTGCTTTGTAGTAACCTTCTTTGATCCTTAGCCGCCGACCGTCAAAGCAGTCAGTGGCCATCACGCCTAGTGGCGTCTTGTATGGCAACAACAAATTGATTCCATTTTGCTCGGTCGGTGGTCATCCTTCGCACAGTGCCCCAACCCTGGTTCACCCCTTGCATCTCAGCCTCCACAGTCCCCCGCCTGGCTGCCCCTGGTCGGCCTCTCTTTCGCCCTCCCCCAGGGGTCCAAAGCATAGCTGTTCCCGCGACGGCATCGGGGTCTCCTCTGAGGACATGGCCGACCCAGCCCCAGCGTCTGCCATCTATGATGGTTTACATGTCCTCTTGCTTGTTCCGAGTAAGCAGATCTTGGCCGGCGATGGCATTCGGCCAAAAGACCCGGTGAACCCTTCCCAGGCATGTTGTGTGAAAAGAGGACAATTTCGACATTTCCTTCTCTGCATCTCTCCAGCATTCCGCACCATAGAGAAGCACAGAAAGCACACAGCTCTGATATAATCCTAACTCTGCGCCTGTGCTGTATTGAGAGGACCCCCAGATGCTGTCTAGGCCAAAAAAGGCTGCCCTTGCCCTATTCATTCTGACGCTGTTGTCCCCGCCTGCCCCGCCGTCCGGCGTCACCACGCACCCCAGGCATGTGAAGGTGTCCGTCTGCACCAGCCGCCGACTCTCCACCGACATGGGCCCAGGGCTGCTCACACCGAGCGTCATGACCTCTGACCCCCCTAAATTGATGCCCAAGCCCACCCGCTGGCCAAACCCATCAAGTCTATCCGCTTCCTCCTGGACGCGCCGATGTGAATGTGCCAGCAGTGCAATGTCATCTGCACACCCCAGATCTCCAATGTAGAACACGCAGTCCATCCCATTCCTATCGGACTGCCCTCCGCCGCCCGGCGCATCACCCAATCCATGACTGCCAAAAACAGAGTGGCCGACAAGGGGCATCCCTGTCACACCCCCGTCCTCACCTCAAAGTAGTAACCTCCTCCACTATAATTTACAACATTTCTTCAAAATGAATTCCAATAAGAATTTTTTTTTTTTAATTTTCACTTTTGGCTAGGGTGTGATTGTGGTTTCACTGATCTCTCTTTCCCCTCAATCCCCATTACATGTTCATCAAGTTGCCATATTATAATTTTGTTACTTGGGAAATAACATTTTTTAACAACTTAATTAAACGCGAGGGGTTGGGGGCGGGAAGGAAAGGAAGGGGGAGAGAGAACCAACCAACTTTATATTAAAAGGATTAAGAATTTGGCCCGCAGGCCCGTTAACATTCTGCCCTGATATATATATATATATATATATATATATATATATATATATATATATATATATATATATATATATATATATATATATATATATATATATATATATATATATATATATATATATATATATATATATATATATATACACAGTAGAACTCCATTTATCCGAACCCCATGGGACCGAGCATCGTTCGGATAATCAAATGTTCGGATAATTGGATTACATAATGTATCGAGTACATGTACACATATTTCTAAAAATAATTAACCATCACAAGGAAAATACACTATAAAACATATTTACTTGTACTGTAATAATAATACCCACACTGTATTAGATCACTGTATCACCAAAATCTTTTATTACACTGCAGTGCATGTACTACTTGTATTAATTATTTTTGTTAAGAAAGAGAAATGTTTTCAAAATAACATTACAAACGATTCAAAACCAGGCGCAACTTACGTATACATGTACTTGCACAGATGTAGCCCACTATTTAAAATAATGAGGAATCCTCTTTTGCACCAAACTGGATAGTCTCCTTTTGGCTGCTAAGTCCCGCATTCTCTTCAACAGCAGAAGCTGTGTAGGACAGCTGTCATCTTCTTGCTCGTACCAAGCCATCGCTGTTTCTAGTGCTATAAAGGCCTCTTCAGGACTTGGTCGACGTTTTGGTTTTTCTTCATAATCTACAAGTACATCATGTACTTCTGAGGAGTCTTCATCATCGGTCACTACATGTATTTGGTTTTCTTCTTGCACAAAAGACAAAATTTCTTCGTCATTCAAAAACTGAAAACCAGAATCATTATCATCTTCTAGCCACATGTGTGCATCATCTTTGTCACAGTCCGAAAATCCGGGCATTGCTTGAAACAGTTCCACAACTTCATTTATACAATCATCATTTGTGTCCACTGCAGTAGTTTCATTTCCTCCTTTTTTCCCAAGCAATCTACTCCAAGCCTTGTTGAGATTATCTTGTGACAGGGTGGTCCAAGCATCAGCTAACATATAGCAGCAGTCTTTGAGATTAAGCTTTTTGGAAAACGCCACCACACTTTCTTCATCTTCAGCCAACAATAAACGACGCAGGACTTCCTTCTTGTACATCTTTTTAAGCTTTGCTATAACACCCTGATCCATTGGTTGAATCAGTGCTGTTACATTGGGAGGCAGAAAAATTACTTTAAAATTTGCATCAACTGCATTCAATGTATCCGTCTCTGGATGAGATGGTGCATTGTCCAGTAGAAGAATTACTTTTCCAGTTTTCTTTTCTTGTTCTCTCAACCTCTTCACATTTGGGATGAACTGATTTGTATACCAATCAAGAAATATTTCACTATTCATCCAAGCACTCTTCTGTGCTTTGTAACACAATGGGAGACATGTCACATTCTTTAAACAACGTGGTTTTTTGGCTTTGCCGATCATTAGCACCGGTAAACGATGACTTCCACTGGCATTCGCGGCTACCAAAATTGTTACTCTCTCTTTGCACTTTTTAAACCCAGGGGCAGCTGCTTCGCGCTGAGATGCAAGTGATTTTTGAGGCAATGATTTCCAGTATAAGCCAGTCTCATCGGCATTATACACATCATCGAGTGAATAACCTTCTTCTTCCAAAAAAGCCAAGAATGTTTCTTTAAAATTTTTAGCGGCAGTTGCATCGCTAGATAAAGATTCCCCTTGAATCTCCAATTCTCGTATGCCATGACGAGATTTAAAGTTTCTTAACCATCCCTGGCTAGCCTTAAAGTCAGGAGGACCGTCAAGTTGATTGTTGAACTGAAGTGCCTTTTCACACAACAGAGAACCAGAGATAGGTTCCCCTTTGCTTCTTCTTTGCACAAACCATATATACAAAGCCTCTTCCAATTTCACATCTTTCGCATTTCTCATGGTTTTACGTTTCTTCGACCCATTTTCACTATCAAATTTCACAATTTATCCTTGTTACTTTTGATGTCAGAGACGGTAGCTTTCCCAACATTGAAAATCCTCGCAAGTGAAGACACAGTTTCACCTTGTCCTAGTCTCTTGATAATTTCTGTTTTCGTTTCAATTGACAAAACATTGCGGTTCCTTTTATATGCTTTAGGCCTACTGGAAGATGCCATATCGCACAGAGAAATACTTGTACACCAAAATTATTCTGCTGTAGTAGCAGACACAATTATTTTAAGTTGAACTGTCTGTTTAGCCAGTGTTCTACCTAGAACGCACACGTACACTGGATTGGTAAACCAGATATTAACTGACTTTATGATCTAACTGACTTCCTGTACGTAAGCGACCGACCATTAGCCATCCCATTCTCTACAAATTGTTCGCACACATTTGAAGTTTGCCGCATCAAAAGATTCAGAATTTTAGTCTAACGTGACTGTGGCATCTGATTTTTTTTTTTTCTGGAAAAAGTGTTCGGATAATTGGATGTTCGGATAATTGGGGTTCGGATAAATGGAGTTCTACTGTATATATATATATATATATATATATATATATATATATATATATATATATATATATATATATATATATATATATATATATACGAGGCGTGTTCAAATGAAACCCGACCGTGCTGCGCCAAGTGGACATTCGTAGGAGGAGCATGATGACGTTACATCTGACGTAATAAGCACATACGAATGTACAAGTGTGTAAGTGTTCATTCTCCTAGTGTTCATTGGTTGTGCTGCAGACCGTTAAAATAATGGCCGGTGTGATTAGGAATCCGTCCAAGGTTGATCACTATAAGGAAGAACGCATGGGGTGGAGTTTGAACCACCTGCTGCGTTACGAAGAGGAGGGTGATGCATTTCTGTTGCGCATAGTGGCAGGCGATGAGTCGTCGTGCCACCACTTTGAGCCATGCAGCAAATCAGCGAGCATGCAATGGAAACATCCCAGATCACCAAAACCCAAAAAAGTCAAGTCAGATTTCCGCCGGTAAGTTTATGCTGACTGCATTTTTTGACCATGAAGGGCTTCTATTGGTAGACTTTAAAGAGCCTGGCGTGAACATCAATGCCATCCGCTACAAAGACACACTAGACAACCTGCATACACCATCAAGAATAAACGACCCGGCATGCTTTCGCGTGGTGTGATTCTGTTGCACGACAATGCTCGTCCACATGTTGCGAACATTGTGCAGGAAGCGTTAGCAAGGAAAAGGTGGGACGTTCTGCCACACCCAGCCCCGATCTGTCACCATGTGACTTTCATTTGTTCTGACCCTTAAAAAAATATCTAAAGGGACAACGATTCGACTCCGATGCAGACGTCAGGGCCTCGATGACCAAATAGTTCAATAAGCAACCAAAGTCATTTTTTTCGGACGGCATCCGCCGTCTACCCAAGCAGTGGGATGCGTGTTTGAATGCCTATGGTGACGATTTCTAAAGAACCCCAGTGAGTACTTGCTTCATAACAATTGCTGTATTTAATTCTACAACTCCTGCTGATGTACCTTACATATATTTGTTATAAAGCCACTGGGACGGGTTTCATTTGAACGTGCCTCATATATATATATATATATATATATATATATATATATATATATATATATATATATATATATATATATATATATATATATAGAGAGAGAGAGAGAGAGAGAGAGAGAGAGAGAGAGAGAGAGAGAGAGAGAGAATTTCTGGTGGCAAATTTTTTTTTTTCTAACCAGCGGCACTCGAGCTTTCCAGCTCTTTTGGCCCAATGACATGTCATTGCGAGGCTGGGGGGTCAGTGGACTTTCCTTCCAACCCGGTCAGGAGCTTCGCTCCTTCCCATCCACACGGGATTTATGTGCAGGAGCCGTTCAGGTTATTCAGTCAAATTTCCGGTCGTAAACATTCCTTCAAACGCTGACGCCCGGGTTTGAACCATGAAAACCTGGTCGCCAGTACAACGCCGTAGCCATTACACCAGCGCGGCAAATTTAAATTTCACTAAATATACAGAAGATTCTTTACGTCGCAACATGCCTTACACTATTTATTTACAATCAAACTGTACCATTAAGAAGAAAAAAAATTTTTAAACGTAAGAAAATAATGATATACGACAAGAAAGGGGCACAATAAAGAGCAAACTGATATGAAAAGTCAGTAGCCCCTGCCCATTAAGCAAATGTTTCGGCCCTTGATTTCTTGACATTTTATGGCGTTTGGCTCACTCAGGTCATTGACATAAGTCTTGGGCCTGACCATGAAGGACATGTCACAGAGAGCTGAAATTTTGTATAGTGCTTATTCCTTTTCAATATAGCCACCGTCTGAATTGACACACTTCTGCCATCTCTGCTTGACCTTGAAAAGACCTTGGGAGTAGAACACCCTATTTTTCAAATTAAACCACATGCCAGTACAACCTCTTCATCGCTGTCAAAATGATTTCCTTTTAGCTGTTTTTTTAAGATTTGGGAATAGAAAAAAGTCTGATGGAGCAAAATCTGGAGAATATGGTGGGTGTGGAAGAATTTCAATATTCAAATCGTTGGCTGCTAGCTGCACAAGCCGTGCTTTGGGAGAGGGCGCGTTGTCTTGAAGCAAAGGATGATTTTGAGTGCGCGTTATCCCTCGTTTCCTGGTCACAATCTTTCTTAGTTTTGTGAGAAGATCTGCATAGTACTGTCCATTAACTGTGTTTCCACGAGGCAGATAATCTTTCAAAAGGACACCTTTGCCGTCCCAAAAAACAGTCAGCATCACTTTTCCTGCAGATTTCTGCGCCCTCGGCTTGACAGGTGTTGGGGAGCCCGGGGTTTTCCATTGCATGCTGGCAATTTTGGATTCGGGGTCATAATGGTGTACCCAAGTCTCATCTACTGTCACCATGGTCTCCAAAAAATGTAGGTGTTTTTCCCTGAAACATCAGAAATTTTATCACAGCTCTGGCCTCCTTCTTTTCCATTGTTTTGTCAAATCTTTGGAGCAGCAGATCCGGTCAATAGGGTACATTGCGCCGTGCACCGTAGCGGGAAAACTCATTGAAGAAACAAACGCGTACTTTACACATTCAGTGCAAATATGATGAACTTTAAATGTGCCAAGTTTCATCTTCCTCCTGTGACTCCTTCATGGTCAGGCCCAAGACTTATATCAATCCCCTTGTATGTGCACGCACTTTAAAAAAAAAAATAAACATATGAGTTTGAAAAAAAAGACCCGTTATTTTAAAACTGTCACTATGGTGCAATTGTGGTTGTATTAATTCCGCCAAATTGAAATGTCCACTAAAGTGTAACCTTTGAGATTTGTTACACTGGGGAAATCATATTTTATTTTTACGTCCTTACATTAACCATTAAACACAGTCATTCAATGCTAAGAATGTGGTGCTGCAGGAATGACCTTGGCGTCGAGATTTACAAGCGGCTACAGCCTACAACCTGTTCTTGGGCTTACGGTATTACTTTTGTGAAGAACAAAGATTGGGGGAAGGGTGGGTGGAGAAGACCGCTAATATATGAAGAAAAGAAAAGAAAAATAAGCAATGAATACAATTTCTTTAAGGCTTCCTCCTTCCTTCCTATTCCTCTACTATTCCCCCCTCTTCAAAACCTGTTTAAAACAA
The DNA here is from genome assembly GCA_024509875.1 of Oreohelix idahoensis. NCBI lineage: Eukaryota > Metazoa > Mollusca > Gastropoda > Stylommatophora > Oreohelicidae > Oreohelix > Oreohelix idahoensis. The sequence continues at coordinate 1,648,519 of JAMPIV010000770.1, forward strand.
GCGGTACTGAGACAGACCTTGATTGCCAAAAGTGAAAAAAGGTTTCTTCAGCTCTGAAGTAATCTAAAGGATATTAAAACATTCTAAACGTGACTGTAATATTATTGAGGAGACTGAATGTTGATGGGAAAGGGGGGGGGGGGGGGGGGTCACTGTTCGACGGCACGGACTTGCACAGTAAACATTATGACCAGATGCGAAACTCATTGAATGATGACAACAAAGATAGAAGATACTTGACAGCATAACATCATATAACGGCAACAAAAGTCACACAAATAAAGAAGAATCAGAGAACACCCGGAACTAAAGTTGTTGAGAGACACAGTCGTACACGCCTGTTGACAGAGCACTGACGATGTAGACCACTAGACCTATTTTACTGCGAACATCGCAATCATCATCATCATCATCCTTACCTCATGCTCCCCTTATGAAGTACGGAGTCACCACTGTAGCTGATGCCCTTGCAGGAAGCCTGCATTAAGGTATTCATGCGTCCTTGAAGCTGTGGTGTCTGTAGCAGTTTTACAAGATGAGGCTGCCAGCCTCATGCAACACCTTATATTAGTCGTCTCCTGCGACAGGCCTGAGGGAACAGGGATCATTTACTTCTTTTTATTGTCTCCTCAGAGACCCCGGGGAAAGATTCGGGGCGAATGACAATCGTGAAGACGTTGATCAAATGACAGAATATATCAACCTTATAACTAGACCTAGTCCTGTGTTGTTTCCAGGGATCTCTGAGGACAGAATAGGACTACCGCGTCTTCACGCATGTCGTACATGGCGACTAATATAAGGGTGTCAATGACGCTGGCAACATCATCATGTAAAACTAACTGCCACATAACCCCCCTCCCCCACCTCCGCTGCAAGAGCATGTGACTGCTTGGGGCAGCCTTCCTGCAAGTGACCAAATGCCGTGGTGGTTCCATGCTACGTTGGAAGCGCAAAGGAAAATGATGATAGGCAATGCTCAAAAAATGTGCTGTCACTGTAGATAGCATTGACCTAATTGTTCACAATTATTGTAACTAGATGGACTGAACAGCTTTTGTTACTGTAGTAACAACGATTATAAGAACCGACTTTCTAGCCACACGAGACTTTCACCGGGGAATAAGACGCACTACAATTATGCAACTGTGCATTTCGACGTCACTCAAACTGGGCATCTTCAGTACTGCTACTATATACCACCCCACTGCACAATAATGAACGCATTGCGCTTAAATGTTAATTACTTTTTTTTTAAACCTGATAAAACAGAAGTCAGACTAAATGAGAAACAGAAATGAAACGATTCGACACCGTCAGCTAAAGTAACTATTAAGGACCTGTACAACAGTACAAAGAAACGAATCTGGGAAGTATATGCAACCAAATGGCCGGTTTAAGGACTAGTAAATAAAATATTTTACCAAGGGTGCCTGTTGTCACAATTTTATCTTCTAACTGGCCACAGATTTGACTACGAAATTAACCAGACCAGTCAACAGAAATGTAATTCAGAGGTCTCCGAAAAAACAAACTGACGATCTAGATTTCCCCGGTCACCTAACCATTGACCCATAACCGTAACCAGATGTAAGACAAAACAAGTATACAAGATGAGAGGTTACAAGAGTTGTCTAAAATTACAAACAGAAAGATTATAAGAATAAATGCGGCAAATGATAGCCAGATTACACTTGAAGAAACATTCCAACAAGATGTGAATTCATATAGTAATTTTCTTGGACGTTATAACATTTACATGGTCAAGTAAAAGAAAGCGTGTTGTTCTGATACTGGCGGACAATGTGAAAATAATTAATAGATTGAGAAAGGGGGAATTAGCGAAGATAATCGCCGAAAGATATAGAATCTTTATATCAGTTAAAAACAATGATATACTGAGAACGTCTACAAAGTGTTTCAGCATTTAATGCAGGAATCCCTGCTCTCTCATTCCCCTCTCTAGTCAACGATCACGTCGAACAGACCTGCTGCAGTTCTATACCTGTGCTCTGAGCACTAAACCATCTGTGTGCAGCAGGCGAACTCATTTGATGGCTGAGAGTGAATCAACGGGTGTTCTTTCTTGTTTATTTCACGCATGAGGATTGGGGAGGCTAGGACCGAAGGTAACCAATGAGCGAGACTAATCATACAAGATGGCATTATTTGATGGGAACCCTTGCCTGCGAAATAAGAAATAAGGAACGGACAACAGAAACAAGACTCAGCATATTATTAAGCAGAATCGACAGCAACGTGGGCATAAAATCAACTAGCTACCCCCCCCCCCCACCCCCCCCCCCCGCCTCCCCCCCAATCAGCTTCTCGGATGAACGGCACAGAAAGGGAGAATGCATAATAAAATTATTCAAACGATAAACCTATCAGAGAAAATTTCGTACACTGCACGGGTGTGTGCGCTATGAGCGCGCGTGGTTTTGAAAGCACATGTACAGTAAACATTGACTCTTCAGAAAGGACAGTTACGTCTACTGGGTAATTCATCAAAAGAAGAACAGGTCAATGAAAGTAAACGAAGGACAAACTGTCTGCTGCAGTTCACCCTCTCCCAATCTAATTTACAAAAGCCATCACACCTCACCAGTCATCACATAATACAGCAAAATAATAACATCACCACCAAAATATAATATCCCACCCGCCCCAAACAACTTCATAATCCTCATCTTCCCCTTCCAAAAGGGGAACAAATAGCTATTCACAAAAAGCACGTTTTGTGTACAGGGAATGCTCTATAATGTTTATGCCGTGCAAATGACATATACAAGAAATTGAATGGGGGAAAAGTGACTAGGCGGCCCATTATCGACACAGCATGTTGAGGAACTGAGTGAATGCGAAAGCAAGAGAACATAGTACTCGATTATCTTACCAAGTTAATGAGAGGCGAAAGGTTTGCCGACCCACTGCGATAAAGAGAAAGGGCAGGGAAGACGGAGAGAGATAATGGGGGGACCCACTGAGTGACTGGTGGCCCAATTATTTCCATATTAACTCGATATATAGAACTTGCACAAAGAGGGAAGAAATTGGTCTCATAAATACTTCACATGCCAACTGAAATACGTACGCGAGTGTATGTGCGTGTAACATACGTACATGCATGTACGTATACTGTGGCGTATTTAACCATTTTTCGAAAATGGGAAGGGGCGGGGGCCTAATTCTTGGTAGAATATAATCACTTTATTACAATACGCTCTAAAATTATATTGAACATATTGTATTAAAGGTGAATACATATTTTTCACAAATATGTTATCACACAAAAACTTCTGAACCACCATATTACATATCTGAAACACTTGGGAGTGTGACGAAAGTACTGAGATTCTGTCTTTCAAATGGCCCATGTCTTTTTCCCCCTTGCATTTCTAGGAGGGATTACAGAAAAATCCTTCCCCATGTTTCTTCTCCTTCTATTTATTTACGTTTTTCAGAGAGATTACGGTGGAGTTTGATCTCATCTACATCTATGTTCCTTCTCTATGACTAGTAGTCTTGTTTAGTGTTGGTGTGTAGGGAACTGTTGCATTATTATTCTAGACGAAGGACTTTAGAGCCTAGATCAGATTGGCACCAGTTTTAGTCTTTTTTAAAGATATGAAATGCGGCTAGACGCATTTTTCGGGATATTATATATATATATAATTCCGACATTGTTGCTTCATTTGCTACTAGAGGGTAGGGCTTAATCCCGTTTCTTTGTCTAAAACCCATGCACGTTGCATCAGAATGATCTAAGGTTCTGATTGGCTGAGAGCTAACTGCAGTTGAAATGCAGAGCTCCCATTGGCTTAGAACCACGCCGCGCATATGACGTCATGAAGTCGGCGCGTGGGGTCTTGATAATAAATACGCCCGAATTTCATAAGTTCGGTCTCTAAAAATTAATTGCCAAGCCGCGTTCCTGATTCAAATTATCGATTGCCTTTCAGTGGGAAAATTCGAAATTTGGTAAGCAGAATTTTCGTGGTAACTTTATTTAATTTTTGTCTAAGCCTAGGCCGATCAGTAAAGTTTTTGGGAAGTTTAAGTTTAATGTTAATTCTTATCGCCAGAGCCATCAAATATTATCTTAGTGATAGACTTGAGAAACTTTAGAGGTTCATAATAATTCCTTAATTCAGGAATAGCGGTATGGTTAAAAAGTTGAGATGCCACGGACGTGCTTTGTATTTACTGCAAAGTGGGTCGGGAGAGAAACCCGCATCTCTGTCGTAGGTAAATGTACAGAATAGCGGGAGTCTGTGTATTTGTGATTTTATTGAGAATGTAATGCTACAAGTTATTTATATTATATAGTTACCCATCTATCTGTAAGCACGGGAGTGATAGAGGTATTAATTGGAGCACGTGGGTGCGTTCATTACTGTATATTTATTTGATACGATGTTTAGAGGGGAGAGAGAGAGAGAGTGAAGCACGTGGGTGCTGTCATTAATATATACTTATGCAGAAGCACGTGGTGGTAGAAGTGTAAACACGTGGTGGCACTACGGGGTTTTCAGTTTGATAACCTGGGTTTATGTATAACTTTTAAGCAGTATGTATATGCTAGCATCTAACAGGGTATACGTTATTAATTATGTATTGTGGTTCTGAGTAAGAAGACGGAGATGAATTATTTCTTTTAAAGGAAAGTATTTTGTATTACATTTTTGAAGGTGATTATTGACGGGAATTTTAGGAATTCCTAGAGAGGTCTAGTTATTTTGTGTTAAGCATTTTACTGCATTCAGTGTCAGCGAGAAGTGGGCCAAAGTATTTTGGACAGGTAGATAGGCCTCCGTAGAATACTGTTGTGATTGTAACCAGCCAGGCAGAACCCTAGGCCAGACGGTCTGTGCGTTGTATTACCGGGTAATGTTTACTGTGGGCTCAGGAAGAGAAGGGAACAGTGGGGGAGCGGACTTTGTTGGCATGATTAATTGGGATGGTAGTGCAGAACGGGAAGAGAGTAGGGGAGTTAAGTGTTAAAGACTTAAGGGTTAGTCAGGGAGTTATATGTTATTAGAAATGTATTATTACTGTGTTTAGCTGTTGTATTTGTTTCTGTCTAAACAGCAGGTATCGCGGCTTTTTTTGAGGGGGCAGAGCGGAAGTTGCAATAACTTCCTCCCGGCAAAAAGATTGGCATCTCAGACGCAGGGTTTGAGATCTTGCCAGAGGAGGACGAAGAAAAGAGAACAAACCCGTTTTTCCAGGCAGGGGAAGACATTTCTCTAGTGGAAATAGCATTCGTGGGAAAATCCATGAGTGCTAAGCTCGTTCTGTTACACACGCAAAATTGGCATGCTGCCAGCGTTGTCGTAATTATTTCACTTCGTCCCGGCCATAATAACGCCGAAGGCCTGAACCCATAGGAGGGAGAGGGCAGGTAACTCCAGAGGTGTTTGGAGAAACCAGCTACCTATTCCAATTTCCAGAATCCAGTGGGGTTCTTGTAAACCTTAGTCATCAGTTCCAGAATGGTGGAGAGAGAGAGGGTGACCATACTCTCCACAGAAGTCATCGCAGTTGTCCAAAGTATAGCAGATGACAGCTGCTGACGGTTTTTTTTGGACGAGTTAATTGTGTAGCAGTGTGCAAGAGATTTCATGATAGGCTGTGTAGAAACAGAGTCTGCGCAGAGTTGGCATAGACACTTCATAGTAGTTCCAGCTGACTGTGCACTTAACAGTTAATTTAGAATAGTTTGTGAAAGTGGATGCTCGACATCTGAGACCCCCCCCCCCCCCCCCCAAGTGCAGTGTGGTTTATTTTTGTCTAATCCAAACTTCTGTCCCCATACAGGTTGCAATTGTGGGAGAAGGGTTGGGGTTGATGCATTTTTAACTGTGCTTGATTTTGTTCCAGGTGTGCACCCTCGCACTTTATGTAATTGACATGTATATGAGTTTTTGTTTGTTTTAGGTGTATAATAAAAACTTGTATACTTTTTTTTTAGCTGGCATCAGTCATTTCATTTAGTACAGTAGCTATATGTTGTCTGTATCTTGGTGTTTGTGAATCTTAATTGAACCTTATCCCCATAGGGTAGTTATAGGTGGTTCGAAACTATAGCCAGCAGAAACGTCCGAAATGGCGAGGAAAGAGTCCAATCTAGGTTCTCAACCTCGGGGCCAATAGTTTCACTTTCACATATGCACTATCATTTTCTTCAAAATCTAATTTTCCAGTCTTCCTTCTCACTAGTGTCTTGTCACTCTATATGTAGACAGTCTCTAGTCCTAAATCCATTTTGTGACAGGGAGGAGCCCTGAAGCCTTACTATAAATACGCCAGGAAAGCGCCCAAGATAACTTTGGCAGTATAAATTGTAGAGACAACATTAACAAACGAAGTGGCAGCAGAAATAGCCTCTTCTAGTTCACAGCTAAGGCCAAACGTAACCAGCATCATCGCGTGTCATGCCGGGTATAGCGTATGCGATCATTTTTTCTGCACAACCTCGTATCTCTAGTGCTGCCTAACAGTACTGCTAATAACTTTCTACAAAACCAAGCTGTTATGTCTATTTTTTTGTCTCTGGGTTTCCCTGTTCATTCTTTCACTGACGTGCGCAGCACAATTCAGTAACAGGGAATGTTATGTTTATTGAATACTCGGTCATAAAGGACATTATTTTTATTCCTCAATAAACTAAACAGACTAAATTTAGTGTTTACAATTAATAAGTATATTTTATTTATTTTTTTAACGTACACAATAAGCCACAACAAACATAATTTTTGCTGTAGTAAAAACCAAGCGTCTACAAACGTAGTCAATTTTCGTGAGCTTTATCTTCAACCAGATGAGCTAACCAACATCAACCAAAACATATTACGGTTCCTTTATCCAGACTTAACAGCGTACAGTATAACTATAATGGAATTAAAATAAAACACAGCAGATTTTTTTAAAGACTTGGTGGCGTGTCTGTGTACACCCCCACGAGCACGTTAATTTCTTTTTTCTACCGATCCTTTCCGTTATCTCCCGTTTCAACTGTTTTCTCTGATAAATGTGTCCCATAAGCTTTGACTGACTTTTCCTTGTGTCTGCAATGACCTGTCTTTTGTCCCCAGCTTGCCCCAGCATCTCCTCAATGGACGTTTTAACTGTCCACGGAAATTTCATATCTCAATGGTTCTAAAGAATTCTTCATTCGTTTATTCATGACCATGTTTCACTTACATAAAAGTGTACTGGCTCTATGTAGAATTGGAGAATCTTTGTTCTTATTTAACTGACAATAATTATTGCATAGTATATTTCTCATTTGCCGCGTGCAGTTCCCGAGGGTCTCTGTGAGAGAACGAGAATGAAAATGACTACTGCACCACTTACGTATGTCGTACACGATGATTCATACGAGGTTGTGCATGTTGGCTAGCAACCTCAACTTGTAAAACAAATTGTGACAGAAACCACCGCTGTAATGGTTCCTCCATGCTCCGTAAGGAGCGCAAAGGAAAAAGATGGCATTGCCGGTAGTTCCTCCTCACTTTAGCAATGTAACGGAGCAAAATTTACATTCATACACAGTCTGACTTCAATTGAAGCAGTGTAGTACCATATGGGAAGTAAAATATCTCATTTGCCCAAAAATAATATCAGTGTTTATGGTACGATCCAATAGAGTATATAATAGAAATTACATTCCCACCCACCCCAATATGGGTTAGGTTTCAATAGGGAACAAAGAGGGAGAGTTTTGATTCTGCACTTTCCAATTCTTTTCTTGTAATAATACGGGATATATTTTACCCAGCCCTTGTCAACCCGTACGTTGCTGAGTACAAGAAGTTTCATACAGTGATCATTTCGTGCCCGTTACAAAATTTCTCTTGACATCCTCCCTCTCCCCAAAGTTAAGCAACACACTTAGGCAGTCGAGCAGAGCAATGCATGGCAACAAACCGAATCTAAAGCATGGTAGAGAGGAAGAAACAAGATTGGGACATGCCAGAGTCAACAGACTTTCAGCCGTAATCAGTTCACAATTCTTAAAACAGAATGTTGCTCAAAACTGGCGATACGTTAACTCTCCTCACTTTACTAATCTAGCGAGATGTACAAGTGAAGTTAACTATGTAAAAAGTTAACTCTTCTCACTTTATTAATCTAACGAAATGTACCAGTGAAGTTAATTGTAGATCACGACAGCTAATGATAACCGAGAAAAGAAATAAAAAAATATTAACGTATTATTTAAAAGACACTATTTCCCATCAAGATTTTAAGAAATATATAAAAATGTTCCTGCTCATCATAGGCAAGGTGCTGGCTTTCAGAGTAAGTATACACTGCTTAGACCGCGCTGACTACGCTGGCTTAACATTTGTCAGCCCCATGGAAGATGGTCGCATGCCTAATATTTTCTACGGACAACTGGCAGATGGCAAAAGAACAGTTGGGGAACCGCATTTGAGGCTCACACAGGGCCGGATTAAGCTAGTGCGGGGCCTGTAGCATATGTTAAGAAAGGGGCCCTATATTTAAAAAAAAACAATAAAACAACACAAACATATTTGAACACATACATTTTTAATTTGCATAGTAATTATCATTATCAATTAATTCGTGCTTGTAATCCTATAAACTTGCCACTCATGTTGCTGGCGTTGCCATAACTTTGACCACGGCAGTATTTAATATCAATGTCATTTGGCATTGAAAAAATTAAGCAGACTTTTAGTAAGCTGTTCAACACTATGACCTTCCATATCCAAAAATGTCACAAATCTTTCAACCGGTCCAGATGGCAAAACATAGCGCAGAGTCAAAGTCAGCTGGTCCATATTAGATATATCTGGAATAGAATCCAATGAAACGGAATAATACTTGTATTTCTTCACTTCACAGAGAATGTGATCCAGTATGCTGGATCCAATTAGATTGATGAATTCCTCACACGTGGTTTTAGATAGATATGATGTATGTCCAAATCCTTTGTTTGCATGAGTTCTTATATGCTCTGCCAGAATAGGGTCAAACTTGGCAAGTAATTCTAACAACCCTAAGTAATTCCCGTTATAAGGGTACCCAACAATTTCATCACTGCGACGAAATGAAAGGCCTCTTTCTGCTAAACACTTCACAACTTCAATTATTCGCTCTAGAAGTTTGTGCCAATACTTTTCTTGAATGTCCATTTGTTTCACAAGATGGGAATCGACACGTTCACCTTTGTTTTTACGCATCAACACTGAAATTAAAGCTTGTCTATGTGAGGAGCTTTCTTCATGTCGACGCAATAGATTGCTTGCATTTTTCCAGTCATTAAACCCTTCCACAGTAAACTTTGATGAACATTCTGAACTCATAAGCTTGCATGGGAAACAGAATAGGCGCCCTTTACTTTCTGAATAGCATAACCATTTTCTTGCATGTTGCTTGTTTGTAAGTTTATGAATATGTGTAAAATAAGACTTCTGACAGTATCGAGTTTTATTTTCAGTGTCATACAATCGCACGGATGAAGAGAAGGCACTATCAACATGTTGACATTTTTCACTTCCCTTGGATATGCAATATTCACGCTCACAGTCATCTATATTGTTCGGCCAGTCACCAATATCATTAGAGTACTTCTTCGTTTCACTTATTCTTTCACATTCAGACTCAGTGTATACTGGGTTTTGCTGTATGTTTTCTGCTGCACAGCCTGCACTAGTACTAGTTGTTCCTGTACTTCCAGCTTCAGCGGTTAGAGTACCACCACCATGAACATCAAAATATTCTGTCAGCTTACGTGTTTTTGATATCACAAGTTGATCTCTTCTTTCTTTTTCTTCCTTCGCTTTACGTTTTTCACTTCCAGAAGCATAATTACGTCCAATATCTCTGTGTCTACTGCTCATTTTTTGAGTTTTCTAACCTTACAAATCAAGAAATTTTAATCAAGACCGAAAGAGAGTGCGAGCACGCCGTATACCTCAATTAAAACAGGAAATTTCCGTTTCCTAAATTCTAGTTTTTATTGTTAATGCAAATTCATTTCACAAAGAACGAAACAAAATTAGAGGGGCAGTCGCCTAGAGCCAAAAAAAGTGGCTTCCGTCCAAACGTGACCAAATTTTCAACGCCACTTAAATGGCTTCCGTGCGCAAACAGTTAAGATGAAAATAATGAAGAGTCACACTAAGTCACCCTCTTATGCTCTTTCTCTCACAATTTCGTGACACCAAATGAAAAGGCGCTAAAGATGGCATAAATCACAAGATCATTGGTTTAACGCTCGTATTTTTTTCTTTTTCTTCTCTCTAACCAGCGGCACTCGAGCTTTCCAGCTCTTATGGCCCAATGACATGTCATTGCGAGGCTGGGGGGTCAGTGGACTTTCCTTCCAACCCGGTCAGGAGCTTCGCTCGTATTAGATGATGACCAAAAAATTATGTACATATTTATTGGCGCGGGGCCCCTAAAAGCGCGGGGCCCGTAGCATATGCTACTTGTGCTACTACGTTAATCCGGCTCTGGGCTCACAGATGTGTGCAAGAGAGACATGAAGGCACTTGACATAAATCCAGCAACCCGGGATAATATTCTCCAGACCTAAAGGTGATAAGAATCTTTTTCTTATTAATGATGTCCACCAAATGATAAATATAAGTGGATGGAAGCAGACATCATCATCATCAGTTGATAAACTCTTAATACAAGACCCTTGCCCTGAGCAAGAGACATGCTGAGAAATCTGAAGCTCGCTCGAACATCACCAGAGTTAAATACTGTGTTGTTGTGTTGCTCGTGGTTCGAGTATGGAATGTCAACTTGACCTACGCAGTGGTGTGTAGACATAGATGGAGTGTATAATGTGCGAATGATAGGAAGAGTTCGTGGTGTTGACAAATGTTCTTTTCTCACACTCATGTATGGCTGGAAGTCATCGACACCAACGACTGTGTACCTTTACTAAAGTTTAATTGGACGTACACACTCGACAGCACAGATAGTGACAAATCACAGGTTGGCATAATACATCATGGTACAGTGGATAAATGGTCTTGCAATGTTATGTTACATGGGCACTCATGTAGAATAATAGTATAATGGACTGTCAGTAGCCAAGCACTCAGTATTGCCCATATATATATATCAACTGAGTTTACTGACAAAGCACGTCAGATTATAAACAATATCCAAGATGGCTTCTAGACCTAATCTCGTCTAGCGAAGATTCCTTAACATAATGTCCAGCACAGATTTTTCCATATAATTATATTGAACCGCTAGCAATGGGTTCTCATGTGTAGCAGTGATCTCTGGACTAATCAAGCGATAATACGGGCATCCCTTTTCTCTTCTTGAAAGTCACTACATGTTTGGTTCCAAGATGGCTTCACTCGTGAGCTGTCACTCACGTTTGGATACAGATAATGAATCTGTCCTAAAGTTAGTCATTCATTAAACATTTCATTGCTCTGTAGATTTGATCATGAACAATTGACTGCATTCTACAGGATATAGTGCTGCTAGGAATCAGAATCGTTTTTTTCATCTAGTTAGATGTATCCTCTCAGACGTACAAATCATCCCTACCGAAAAAACGGTGGCTTCGTACGAGAGTTCAAAAGAGTATCTTTATTACCTTGGTTTTCAGAAATATGATTTTGCCATTCCTTGGCAATAAGAATGAACACTGGGGTAAAGCATACACGATAGGTCTAGATGACTATCACTTTCCCCAAAAAACCACTGAGATCACTTTTTCCCCGGCATCAAGCCGACATAGAAAAACACAGCCCATCATCAGGGCGAAGCCAAAACACACCTCTCTCGCGACACATCCGCCGAACAGCCTTTGACCTCTCTAGAGACAACAGAACATATAGTTCGACTTAGATATGTAAAGATATACAGATATAAGACAGATTCGTCCTACACAGACAAACAATACACATAAATTCAGGCCATAGATATTCTGAAGCAAGAACAATCTATTACTACCCAAACAAAGAATAAATCGCAGTAAAACTGGATTCATCCGCGGAGTTCGATCGAAAGAGACGGCACAACTTTCAAGGGAAGTAACTCAATAATGACTTTCCCTTAAGCACTAAAAAATATCTATTTTGTTTACAAAATATTTGCGAACATAACAAGTATACCAATGTATAATATTGTAAGATATCAAAGACTGCACGTAACAAAAGGTCTTTTATATTTGGACATGCGCCCTAATATAACCGACTAGGGTTGAACGTCGCGCCTCGCCAAAATTTAAAAAAAAAAAAGCAACATAGGAGGATGAAGCTGCCGATCGTACCACGTGGCGCCACCTCAGACTTGGCGAAAAGAAGCTCTCACAACAAGCAGGAGCGAAAATAACACGACGAAAGGAACAAAAGCAGCTGAGGGCTATCACCTCAGGGGCGCATTACCATAGTCAGTTATGACTGAAGGGGCTATTACTACTATATGACAGGCAACATGCGTCCATTACGCTTATTGACGTTGTCATCTGTGGCTATAGAAAACACACAGCATCTTTCCCACACGTTTGCGTCTGTGTCCTGTGTGGGACCTGTGTCAAAAGCCAGGTATGCTGATGCTGTCATCTCATCCAGCTGAGCTCTTTAACACAGCTGGGCCGTCATTAATACTGTTTATTTTCATCACCTTAGTATTTGTTGTGTTCACAAGTAGCTCGAGTTATGGCGCTATTTTTTTAAAGTTCAGCATGAATATTTGTCCTGTGACTATTGTGGCTCTCCAACAGCAATGCTTGGCCACCTACTTAGTCCACATCTCCTGTTGGTTCTATGGGATCAATATTCTTATCTGCTTCCTTCTGTAGATTGTTTTCACGGTCCAATAAACAATCACATGAGGGCAACGATTTTGCATACGGCCTGTCTCTTCTGTCCCATAACCGTAACTATATGCAAACCAAAACTGAAAATACGTGAGAGGTCACAGAAATTGGGTGTGAAAATACACAGGAAAAAGACACACATTTTGGTAATAAATGCTGTAAAAAAGATTGCACTTGAAGCAACACCATGAGAAAAACTAGAAAATCAAAAGAAATGCAGCAAAAGATAAGATTGCACTTGAAGAAACACCATACAAGGTGTAGAAGCATACACACATCTTGGCAGCAGTGTAGATAAAGACTAACAATAATAATAAAATAAGAAATCAAAAAGCAAGAGGAGCTTTCACTGCATTGAGAAAAATATGAAAATCAAAATAAATCAAGTTCAACACACAAATCAGAATCTTCAACTCAAATGTCAAGTTAATTATATTATATGGCACTGAAACATTGAGAACAACAAAATCAACAACCAAGCAGTTATTGACTTTCATAAATCTGTGTAGATTAGAAGGAATGAATTGCTATGACATGATCACAAATGTGGAATTTATGACAAGAACCAGACAGACGTCCATGGAAAAAGAGATGAGAAGATGCTAGCAATGGATAGGACACACACGGGAGAAACCTGATGGCAGAGCTACCAGACAATCCTTGTTCTGGAATCCACAGGGTAGGGGATGTAGAGGCAGACTGAAAAACACATGGACAAGCTAACTGGAGGCAGAAATGAAAATGATGAGACAGAAAAGACATGGACAGACCATGAGCTGATGACACAGGACAGGAGAACATAGCATGATGTTTCCGAATGCCTATGCTCCAATGGGAGCTGAAGTGTAACCAATGAATGAATAAAACAACTACCACAAATAAAACTGAAATGGTGACAATATTCATCAATATCTCTGTTTGTAACTCAAAGATATCTGTTGTTTGTTCTAATCTGATGGTACATATCTGTGGAGTGACTTAAAAGATACAACAGCAGATTTATATATTGATGCATACAGGCAGCTTCAAAACTGCTCAGAAAAAAAGTATATATTAAACCTTCTACATAAATGATGAACTGGTCAAATATATTCAAATTACAGAGGAGGGGAGGGGGTGTGGCCACATTGGGGGGAAAAAAAGCCCAAGATCATCCATTATCTGCCTTTTACATGTGCATGGTAGTTCCCAGGGGTCTCGGGGGTGACAAAGATGAGGGCTAATGTTTCCTCAGGTAAAGTACATGTGAGTCTGTGCATGGGGGACCATCAACCTCTCCTGTAAAACAAAAAGCTACAGAAACTACACTTGCACTTACACATGCTGACTCAGGCGCCCTACAAGGGGAGATGCTGCAGTGGTGGCTGATTGCTTTGTGAGAAGCAAGTAAGCAAGTGAATGTATGAATGAAAGAACATACTGCCACCATGGAAGATTGTAGGAAGCCTGCACATGGTGGTTTCTGTAATTTGTGCGTTTTACATGATTAGGTTGACAGCTCCACACACAACCTCACATTAGTTATCACTTATTTCATCTCTTTGGAGACCCAGTGAAGACAGAAAAATAGCATATATAGATACAATAACAACTGACATTTAATAAACAGAAAACATAAGAAATACATTGTGCCTGTGTGTGTGTGTGTGCGCATATGCATGCGTGTATATTTTTTATGTGCAGCTGGTGCGCTGTCTTTTCAAACACTGGGGAGTATTCATTTAACATCAAAAGTTGCTTACAAATGATGCAAACGATCATTATTAGCATAAAATAAGCAGGCATTTTCACAGTACTCATCATTATGTCCAGAACTTCAATATATCATATTTAAATGCCTCAATATTTTTTGACCAAAACAGGTAAGTTTCACACTGAACACCTTTGGTAAAGGGAACCCTTAAGTTTCTTCATTAACTCATTCAGCTTTTCCCAGCAGGGCTCACCACCTTTGCTAGGGCGCTCTCAGTTTTCCCATAAGTAATGTTACTGGTAAGGCCATGGCAGTTATGAAAATACCACAGCCAAACATCATTAATCTGAAAGTTTTGGTTCATATGCTTGTCACGTGTATTATAATTTTCATTTTAATGTCATGATTTTAACAAGTCAAGAATCTTCTAAACTTAACCACTTATTATGATTGTTGAAGATTTTTCTTCTGCTACTTTCTTACCATGAAATGATAAATATTTACCAGTTTCATCAACAATGAACTTTTATTTAATATAAACAACTTCAGTTTGTGCTTGCTCTCGCAACAGCATCAGGAACAGTTTACTTTGTCACACCATATCTTAATTAACACTTAATGAATCACTAAAACACCAGACTCATTTCTTTATCCATTATAAGTTTCCAAATTAAAAGTCAAACTAATGTGCTTTCCATTAAAAGAACCACTTTCTTCAGAGGCCGCAGTTAATAAATTGTTTTACTTTCATGTAATAACAGCTGGTCATAAATACTTGACAATGTCTAAGACCATTACTGGTAAGTCAACATTTTGAAATTAATTATGAGCAAATAATGCACACAGACCATCTGATGCTACCACGTGAATTACTGTAAATATGTAAATGTTTATAAATACCATGTGCATTTAAACTACACACTGACTGTAACACCTGAAAAAAAAACTTATAACAAGATTTGGCTTTGACCATCTTAAAACTTGATATTCAAGATACTCCCATTACATTTCATATATCTATGAGGCAGTAAGCAATAATTATTCTACTGAAAACAGTTGATACAGTTTTTGTGTTTGTTTTTGGCCTGAGACAAAAAACCTTTTTGGTCAGTGTCTCAGCAGTTTTGTTCTTGCTCCTCATATTTATAAGTTACATTTTACTACTGCCATTATAGTACTGTCCCTCTATTTGAAATGTGCACATATTTAACTTTTGTAGATGACATACTCATTTACAGGACTGGCTTAGACTGACAGGAAATGGTCAGTAGCATACATGGGGCACTATATGAGCTGTTTAAATGGTGCAAGAAAACTGGCTCCAAGGTCAATCCCAACAAGGCCTGTGTGATGTGGTGCTCCTTGAACAACTCCATGACAGCAATAGAGACCGCAGTCAGCGACTCATAGCTTGACTGCCTGCGTCAGGACCAGCGAACCAGAGCTGGTCAAGACCGTGCTCCACCTCCACGTGGTGGTCCTGGAAACAGTCTGCAGCAGTGTAGGCTGGCTGAGCGAGCACGGATCGCAATGGGAAGGCAAACTCGGTCCTAAAAAATGCCGTGCAGAAGTCGGATGTGTCGACCGAAAGGTGCAGATATCACAGCTACGTTGTAAACAGACACAACGCAACCACCGTCCTTTTCAGGGCGAACGAGGAAGAAGAAGAAGAAGAACAACTCCATAGTGAAAGCAGACCATCCAGATATTATTCTCAATGGGCAAAAAATTGAAAGGTAAGACAGGCTGAAATATCTTGGAGTAACGTTTGATCGCAGGCTATCATACAAGTTCCATGTTGAGCAAGCGAGGTCTGGCAGCTTTAATAACCATGGTGCACCTGGAGCAGAGATTACTATTTCTACTGTATCATCACCTAGTCATATTGGTAATGGAATATGGGCTGGGAATACTCATGCTGTAACACAATGTGAACGACTGGAATGCATTCAAAATGAAGGGATGCGTATAGTTTTGGGCTGTATCAGAGATACCCTCATTGTGACAATGAGATACATGCTTGGAGTGCAGCTGATTAGATCCAAATACGCAATGGCCCAGGCAAAAAATATACGTGAATAACCACAGACAGAAGTCACCCCCTGCATAGGAACACAGCTGACATCAAGGGAGCAAGAATAAAGAGAGGGATGCCATGGATGGCACAGGTAGAGGCTACGATTAAACAGGTGACCACAGTTGAAAGTATATCCAATGGAGAAGAGTGGAGTAAGTCAGGTGATAACTGGACAAACTACCAGCAAGTCATCATCAGCCTTGGCAGGGAGTAAATAAATATTACACACATATAAAGGTATGTTTTCAGGCACTTGTGAATAATAAAGAAGTAGAAAACTTGACAACAGAAAAAGTGGCAGGGAGTGCAGAGTTTGGGGCTACAGGAAAGCAGAGTTTGAAATTAAGCAACTGCTACGTGATAATGCGGGAAACGATGATGCCACTGTGTGCACCCTGTCTGTACACAATGTGAGGAATCAGGCTGGGGCTTCTTGGCTAGAGTAAAAGGCAAGATCTTCACCGAACAGAGCAGAACTTACATGACAACAACATCCAGCAAGAGAATGGAGATACAGGCAGTTAATGTAGCTCTGAGGTGGCTGTCTGACTCCATCAACCAGGGCAGTTATTGTGTCAGACTCTCAGTCCATGCTTTGGAAGGTTCAAAATGAATGTCTATGGCATGAATGGAAAACATCCATAGAAGCTTTGATTCTCCAGGAACTGGTGTGTATCTACTGTCCAGGTCATGCAGGAGTCGTGGTAATGAGAGAGCTGACAGACCAGCCTCAAGTGCATCCATAGTGAGGACAATAGATATGGAAAGATAGATACCAAAGACAATTAATGATCACCTGTTAGAGAACGACACTGCAATTGATGAATCAACAAGGCTAAGACTGTTGGAATTTGGCATCAAAAGTAAGGCTAGCAGGGATGGATGTATGAGAGGATGCATCTGTCATGTATACAACTGGTGCGTAATAGGAACAGTTTGCATTTATACCTTTCAACATATGCTGAGGGAGACTGGGCACCCATAAGTTTGCCCGGAGTGCAATGATGTCGATTCTATTCAAAAATAACTAAAACAGTGCACATATTTTTGCCTTTTCAGGCTACTGTGGTGAAATTACAGTGATGCAACGTTAAAATTCCTCCATTTATAAAGATAATAGGTAAAATAACATGTAGGGATAAAAATATAGGTAAGATACGCTGCGGCTTCTTCACCTACGCCAGCGTTTTCTAGCGCCATTGAAACTAACTAGTTAGAACATGCAGACTAAACAATTTATCCTTTTAGACGGGGTAGAAAGGGAGATAAAAGAAAAAAATGTGACGGTCTGAACACGTGTTTGAATCTAAAGTCTAGAAGACGCAATTTGTAGTTTTTAAGGAAAAAATTAAGCCACTAGTTGACACAATGTAAGGAAATGGACAAAAAACGACCTTAGCTCTTGTCAGAAACAGACATATCTTGGACTTTCTACGGTAATTAGTCGTTTTAGTTTGAATATAGCGGCGTTTGCCGTGAACTAGGGCACAAAAACAAATTTCAAAACGAACCTTGAAAAAAAGTAGGTTTTTTCTTAATAATAAGTTTAGGAGAATAAAAACTAGCTAGTTTGATAGCCCATCTTAATCTGAGAAATAATATACTTTTAATTACACAGACGGACAGATAACACGGAAGATATTGACGAAAGACTGTATTGTTCAATACAGACTAGCAGACAGTTATTTGTGCATATTTTCACTAAAGTTACATTTTGACGCGTCCTTGAGCCTAACGCATAAAAACAAACTGCAGGTGGACTAGGGGCAGGGTAGGAGGATAGTAGCTAAAAATAACTTAGTATAGAATCTTAGAAGTAGGGGGAGACAAAATTTGTGTAGTTTTTTCTTGTAGTTGGTCCAAAAACAAGTGTAATTTTGGGAAAAACCAAGTTGGGACGGACAGACCGACAGAAAAATACTACACACTAGACTGAGACTGGACCGAAATTGGACTTTGTAGTTTGAATATTTGAAAGGTAGAGGGGAAGTCCGCTGATTGGACAGAAGCTTTCATATTATAGAAAGAAAGACGCCCGCTAGTGCCATTTTGTAAGAGACTGTCCATATACACAGTTCGTTAATGCTAGAAGAGTGATTTCCAGGAAATATTATATATTATCAGTGGGACGCCATAATCTAGCCAGCAGCTCAGCTGAGTTTTGCTAGTACAACGTAACTGTGTTTTCAATTTTGAATTGTGGTAAGGAGAAAAATTCATTAACCCTTTTATTTAACATTTAATATTTTGAGTGATTGATACTGCCATGTCATGAAAAATGATTACGACAAGTGAGTGCTTATTCTAGGTCCCCAGCGACAGCCCAGGGCCTAGAGGCAAATAAATAGTATAGGAAAACATATCCAAGACTAGAGAAGACAGATCTATATTTGAGATCAGTGGGAACATATCACCCACCTTATAGGATGGAAGAGGAGACTATTGAACATATTTCGGATGCAATGCAGTCATGGGAAACTGGTGCTATTTGATACCACCTGGGTGAGATGTGCTGAGTTGGTCAGAGAGATCTGACCCAATCTTTGTAATGTTTTTTCGTTGTTGTGTGTAAAATTGGTGCAGTAGGCAGTGTGTTGACACATGGCACAAATTTTGGTTTCAGAGTTTCTGGTCTGGCACTGTGCTAGTGCCAGATGCTTGAAGAGGTCCAAGAGTGGATGCCTAAGAAGCCTATCATTTTACTCCAGCTACTGTGAGGAGTGGGCCACTTGAATTCTTTACTGCATCGTCACAGGCCAGATAAGTGAAAACCTGGCCTGTTGTGGATTCATCAAACTCTTCCCCAAATAAATAAATAACTAAACACAATCCTGGTGTAGAAAAACTATACTTCAGTTCAATATTTCAAAGACCATGACTCGTGTAAACAGAGATCGGGTATGATGACACCACCCCGAATAAACATCCAGTGCTAGTTTTCCAAAGACACTGTAGTTAGTGTTAATATTAACCAATGTAAACATATATCTATGTACAAAATTTTCATTTGATTATGCAATATATATATGCTCTTTTATTGATAAATACATATTGTTTCATATGTCCTGACCAGAAGAAAATTTGGTTCAGGACTAAATAAATTCAAAAAAATTATCAAATTTAAATTCTAAAAGCCAGTGTTAGTTGATTTGATCATAGAGCTTATTATTATTATTAGACTTAGTGTTTACATGTGTGTGTCTGTGTATTTAATTACCTACACATCACATTTCCTTACCCTAGACATAAAATGTAGCGAACATACATAATAGCAGAATAAGTCTGTTTGAGGTCATAAGTGGTAGCGGAAAGGCATTCTGTACTCACATAAACTTTTATCTTCAGGAGCCTTCACAGCTGACCTCATCCAGTACACTAGGTAACATAGCAACCATACAATAACATCAAAAACCACTACAGCTACAACAATCATTTTTACTGACTACAATATTTTTTCACCAACATGTCTGGCTGTAAAATAATCCTATTTCACCCAGTTCTCTGGATGTAATAATATTTTAACTAATACTGAAATCCCACAATGACTTTTCATATCTAAGAAACTTTAAAGTTGACAAATACCACTTCAGAGACTCCCATTAGAAATACTAATATACCTACAACCTGATTTACATCTTCTCAATGTTACTAACTCTGCAGCACATTCTCAGCATTCCTTGCAAAAGAAACTGATGTGTGAAGTAACATCTCAGAGGACATTACTCACAACAAGTATTATTTGTGCAATTTCATATTACTTCTGCCTACAGTAATTTAAGCTATTAAAGGCAGCACTGACCAGAAAACAGGCCACACTGTTTCTAGCTTTAGAAGTCACAGGTCATATTTTTTCTACCTTTAGCAGTCTACAGACATCTTCATAATGCAGATATGAAACTGAATGACATTCATCATCATCATGTGACGTATTCTTTCCAGAACGTTGTCTCCATTACAGCTGCTCTGAACGCATCACGATTCTGGGCAAGTCGACCTGCATCAGCCAAAGACAAGTTCAGACTCTCTGTGATGTCCTGGGTCCACCGTTGTCTAGGTCGACCCCTTCCCCTTTTTCCAGGGACCATGACATTATTTTTTAAAAATCAGTTGAACTGATGCTATCCATTTGTTTCTTCCTTGTATCTGGTTTTGGCTTGAATCACCCCAGTCCCTTCCCTACTAAGTTATTAAATAAAAGTTTAAAGGAGGCTTTCTGCAATCAAAAAAAGTTGAAAGTAAATAAAGAACATGCCCAAAGTAGTTCTTCACGTCTGAGGAGACAAAGAAAGAACAGGACTATTACACCCTCAGGCATGTCGTACAAGGCTACTAATATGAGGTTGTGGTTACAGCTGAAAACCTCATCATGTAAAACAACTTGCCACAGAAACCACCACTACTAGAGCATGTGAATGCTTTATGCAGGCTTCCTGCAAGGGAACCAGCTGCAATGGTAGCTCCATGCTCTGAAAGGAATGCAAAAGAAAATAAAACCATAGCTCAAAAGATCATTAGTGTTTTTACAACAAAATGCTAAAGTCAGTGGCCCAGATAACATTTTATAGACCACACATTGCAAATATACTATTCCATGTAATGCTTTGCTCTTATTTGTGAATTTATCCAGTGTTTCCATTCATGTTTTTGTGCACATTATGAGTTCTATGGGTCATGCACAAGTAGAGCATTTGCAGTTATCTACAGTCATGTCCTCCCTGCTATAATGTAATTATCCATTAATTGACAATAATACATAATTTTAATACATCTAGACCAGATTTCTGCTAACAACTTCTATGTCGTTTTTCTCATAGGAACTAATTTTTGCTTTCCTTAGATTCCAGATATCAAATTGCTAAGTATTTTCAAATTTTAAATATATATTTAAAAAAAAACAAAAAAAACTACTATATTGCTTTATTTGTAAGAACTTAGAAGTGGCTATTATTATATTCTGAATTTGTTTCAGGCAAGGATAGCCACCCAAAAAAAGTTGGCATGTCATATTTGTGAGCATTGTTAAAACTTAGACATTTTCCATGAGAATGAATTTCTGAAACAACTACAAGATATTGTTATTCCAAGTTGGTTGTTTGATGATAACACTCTTGCTAAATCTCTGTTCTGAGATCTAGATGTAAATTTAATAATAATAATTATAAAGGCCCTGGTTATCTAAGCATCTGGATAAAGTGAACATAAAACAAATTGAACAGAGAACATACTTCACTTCCACAAGATGCTTCTGAAGAAAATTACATACAACTTACCTTGCCAGTTGCTCTTTTGTACCGGTGAACAGCTTTGCTGATTAACTCTTTGACAGGGATAGTTCCATCACCACATGGCACTGTGACACG
This sequence comes from Oreohelix idahoensis, assembly GCA_024509875.1. Classification (NCBI taxonomy): domain Eukaryota; kingdom Metazoa; phylum Mollusca; class Gastropoda; order Stylommatophora; family Oreohelicidae; genus Oreohelix; species Oreohelix idahoensis. The sequence goes on from JAMPIV010000770.1 coordinate 1,670,481, forward strand.
CACATTATCAAAACACACTATCACCTTCATTGATATTATCTGGCATACATCCTCCACATCATCTCCATATTCATCTATTCATGCTGCAGATGGTTTCTTGTCTTTTAAGTTTAATTACATTACGAAACATTTTTGCTTGAACCCAACAGTGTAGCATCTATTCATTGTTTCATCCAATATATTCCATATCTGATTCTGAAGATCAAAATTTAAACACAAATTAACATTATGGCGGTGTGTTAAAAATAGCAGATCACTATGTAGTTCAAATGAATTAATCTTGATGCACAATAATAAGTCACTGGAAACAGTAATGGTATGAAGTACAAGATTAATTAGTTAGGTAAAGTATGGTTTGGGTGTATTATGGATTCTACAGCACTGTGCAGGCTGATGTAGAGGACCATGGGCAATTTTGAGAAAATTAGCCCTGGGGAAGATAAGACAATCTCAGCAGGCTAGAAGTGGATTTTATGTTGATCATGTGTAAAACAGAACAAAGCAGTTTTGCGCATAAATTCTGATAAATCAGGAAGCACTGATAAAAAACCTCAAAATGGAAGCAAGCAAGAACATAGGGCAACCCAGGAGAAGATAGACTGAGAGAGTAATAGACACCTTAAATGACAGCACAAAAAACGGCAAGCGGACTGCATTGGACACGAAATATCAGCTTCACAGCAACACTGCTTGGCATAAAAGAAAACAATATAATTGCAATGCCAAGTAAAATGTCACTATTTTTTTTTAGTCTAATCTGAATTACATGCCTTCAAAGTGATGATAATTTATTGTTTCCCACAACTGTTTCTTCATACATGCCACACCTCGGAGATGAAAAACCTGTACGAAAAATCGAAAACCCTGTACAAAGACCCGCAAAACCTGTACAAAGACTGAAAAAAATATATCAAAAGAGTTAATTCGTGTAAAAATATGTTCAGGTCTTCACTTTTTAAAAAACCCAAACAATAAATGTCTGAGCTTATTTTACTCTGTAAAAATAATGTGATGGTGTCATCATTTAGTTTATTTCTGTGTTTAATTATCACTAACTGACTGGGAAATCCTGTGTTCAATAGGACCTAATAAAAGAACTCTGAGACACAGTAATAAGGGGAATGGGTTAGAAAACCTGTACAGAAATTATGTACAGGGTGTACACATCTGAAAACGCAAACACCTTGTACAGATTATGGGTAAACCATAGCATATGGCATGTATGTTTCTTACTAAATCTGCTCTCGATTTGCAGTCTCGGATTTCAATAATACTTTTCCCTCGTCATAACAGCTAGGTTAGTTTAGCATGTAACAGCCACTACTCCATTCATAACTGTCCCTTGTAACAAGTTCACCAGACACAAAGCAACTTTGGTAAAAACTGATTAAATTTCTCAAGAGGATTATTGTACATTTCTGTACTGTACCATTGTATGTATTTTTTACTTTGTAAAGCAATTATCCTACTGATGTTATAATGTTTAAAAGAAGAAAATACATTTACACTAAGTGATCAAAGTAGTATGCAGCAGGGATACACAAAGGAATTACAATCCTAGCACACAATGTAAGCTACACATTATCCTTGTACTCTTAACTCCACTAAATCTAGTCCAAAACAAACTGAGTGGAGTATATCATCTATAATAATATACTATTTTGGCATAATTTTTGTAATAGTCTTAAGGAATGAGTGACTAAATTGGATCAGGTATTGCCATATGATCCAATGGTATGAGTGTAGCCTAATCAAAAGCAACACCAATAGGCCCTATTGCATACATATCATATTGCCGTAATCGTTGAGTAGGCCCTACTCCTGATACATTCTACAGATATACGTCCTGTTACCTGCCTCAAATAATCAATATACGTTTAGAGATACAACTTATTCACGTATCATTTCGTTGGTTAATGAGATAAGCCTACTAAGAAATAACAGTTAGGTTATGATGAATCCACCACAAGAGTCAAAATTTCGCTGTCCATAAACATTTAAAAAAAAAAGAAAAGAGCGCATTTCTATATAACTTTCCACTTTTATAACGAAAAGGTGAGGCGTACATATTCAATTTTCTGTAAACTCCCAAGAATCTCACATTTAAGCTTTTAAACAAGTTACATCGTAAAAGATTTCACTGTTTACCCCTTTTTTTCTTGATCGCACAGCCCAAGTTATTTCTGCCTCGGTTTCATTTCCGGGCTGAGAAATCAAACCCAAAAGTTCCATTATTTGCCAGAGAACAAAACAACATTTTAAACATCAAATTAAGTAGAATGAACAGCCGGTGCTAACAGTAGTTAAAAGTTGCAAAGAAATAATTTTACAAACATATCTAAACATTTTGTCATGTGTGGAAGTATGAACAGAGCAAAATATTTCAGTTACTGTGCCACAGCAGTAGCTGGGGAAGGCCACGAAAAGTAATAATGTAAGGGAGATGACTAATACATCCTAAAAACCACAACATAGTAGTCTTTCTTTCATTAAATTGTGTCTGAGAAGGCTACAGGTAAAGTAGTGTTAAATTTCTAAATTTGTACCTTACTGCATAGCTATGCTGTAATGTTGTATTCTTTTCATATTTGTTTGCTATATAGGATGCATCTTCGTTCGAACACATTAATGAAAAAATGAATTAGAATACTGAAAAAAGTTGAAAAAATCAAGAGACTAACAAACCATTCAATGAGCCATAGAATAAATGCTCTTAGAAGGTAAAGACTCAAGCGAAGCAACTTTGTAGACTTAACTACAACACATATGAGAGCAGTTTTCATAAATGCAATATCAACAATTAAACCCATCTACACTGCACACAAGCTTCCACTTTGGAAACAACATCGTTTCTCTGAAATGATAGAAAACATTCCTGGACTTCAAAGAAAAAAGAGCCACACTGCAACAGAGATTAAATAAATTGCGACAAAATACAAAGAGATAAAATACCCTCGCAACACATGGACACACGCATACACAGATGGATCAGCAACAAATGCAACAGAAAATGGAGGTGGAGGTGTCTTTCTGAGCTTAAGCACGAGCGCACAAAAAAAAGCTATCAGTGGCAACAGGACAATTCCCAAGTAACTTCAGTGCAGAGGCAGAGGCCTCGAAAACTGCAGCAGAGGTTATAATGGCAAATGAAAGCATAGAGACAAGTTGCTTTCTTTGCCGATACCAAAATAACGCAGACCTGGATGACCTAAGAGTAGTGCTCCAGAAACTATGTCAACGATTCAAACGAGTTGTGATCCAATGGATCCCATCTCATTGCATCATCACTGGCAATGAAGAGACTAACAGATTGGAAAAGGAATGCGGAAAGCTACCTCAGCCTGATACAAGCACAACTTTCGAAGAGGCAAAGAGTTTTATTAGAACGAGTTACAGAAACAAATGGGATGCAGAGCATCCAGGTCACACACACACAAAATGATGCATCCTACTAGCTCAACAGAAGAGAACAAGTGGTAATCTTCAGACTCCGCATGGGCTACAACAGAATTGGATATCATCTATTCAACAAGCTAAAGATAGGAACTACCAATGAGTGTAACTGTGGTACCGACTGCTAAACATCTGCTTCAAAGATGCCCAAGATATGCGGAACAGAGAAAGCGCATATGGCCGACACCAGTACCACTCGTGGAAAAGCTCTACGGAGTTGCAAATAGCCTCAAGCTGACTGCCGTTTTCTTTGAAAACATTCAAGTAGACGTCTACGAGTGTACAATGAAGAAAAGATTAATAATACCATAATTGACTAATTGGTGTTCTGCTGCACGTAAGTTTTATTAATTTGTTGACAGCCATTCAAATTTATGCCATCGATCCAAAAACAGCAAAGATTACAATGTGCGCTGACGCACGGTGGTGACAGTAGTGATAAGTATCACCATCTTCATCACATACTTATCATGCTTGTCTTCTGTTATTGTTAATCAGAATCGACCTCACTGCACTCCGGGCAACCCCATAGGAGCTCAGTCTCCCTCGGCAAATGTCAAAGAGTATGAATGATAATTGTGTGTGTGGGTGGGTGTTTGTGTAATTTTTAACGGAAGGGGGTGGAAGGGAGATGATGAATCTTACAAAGAAAAGATTGCGTTCCTATCTTATGTAGTTCCAGAATCAACATAGAAGGTATCCAGGTAACAATAGCTATTGAACCAAACAATCTAACAATCTTAAATGTATATGCTAAGAATGGTACAATTAAAGATGAAGAAACACTAGCCATAAGCACCAGACTTGGCCCAAAAACAGTCATAGTAGGCGATTTTACATCCCATCATTATGCTTGGGGTGGACAACATGCGGACAATGCAGGAAGCGCCTACTTGACTTTATAGAAAACAACGACTTACTAATACTTAACGATGGAACAGCAACTAGAATTAATCCTCAAACTAACGGGGCAGATACAGCAATAGACATAAGTAAAGCAACTAACAATCTAGCCAATGCCAATTGGGAAGTGTTACCTGACACAAACTCAGATCATCTGCCCATTGTAATAACCATGCAAGAAAATTTTGTCCCAAACCCAGGATCAGAAAAACCAACATTCAACTATAAAAAAGCAAATTGGGAAGCCTTCCAATCAGAGCTGGAAGTGATGGAATATAAAGACATGGAATCAGAGGATACTGACTTGTTAGCAGAAATACTGACCAATGACATTCTTAAAATAGCAATAAAATATATACCAAGTAAAAATATGCCACAATACTTAAAACCAATAAACAACATGAATAAGGAAAGAAAGACTCACTATAATAAAGAACCAGTTGCTTGGTGGAATAAAAGATGTTCAGAAATTCATGAGAGAAGAAAAAAAGCCTTACAAAAATATAGAAATAACAGAACAGAGGAAAACTGTGATGAATATAAACATATTAGGAATGAATCTAACAGAATAATATTCAAAGCCAAAGAAACCAACTGGAAAGAGTTTTGTCAGTCACTTAGTCCTAGCACACAAATTAAAGAAGTATGGAAAAAACTTAAGGCAATGAAAGGGAACAATAAGAAAACAATAATGCCAACAATCAAACTACCAAAGAGAGCAGAAACAGATAAAGAAAAAGCTAATGCCCTTGCTGAGTATTTCTATAAAGTCAGTGCAAAAAGTAGTCTTGGACAGGAAGAAAATGAGAGAAGAGAAAGACTTAGGATACAGTTTTTAAAGGAACTACCAGACCAGATAGATGAAACAAACTATTTAGATGCTGCTATAACAGAGGAAGAAGTAACTAGTGCAATAAAAGAGAAACCTAATACTGTCTCAGGGCATGATATACTTAGTTATGAAATCCTTAAGAAAATACCCAAAAGAACTATAAGCATAATAACTTCCCTTTATAACAAAATCTGGAGCTTAGGAAAGATACCAAAAGCATGGAAGTAGCTATGATAGTACCCATCCTAAAACCCAATAAGGAAGCCCTCGATGTAAATTCATATAGGCCTATTCCTTAACATCACAACTAGGCAAAATACTGGAAACTGTTGTTAACAAAAGAGTTAAATTCTACCTGGAAAAAAATCAGTTATATAGCCTAACCCAGTCAGGGTTTAGAGCAGGCAGAAGTACAGTAGACCAGCTTGTAAGATTAGAACACGATGTAAAGCTAGGGTTTAAGAGGAAAGAGAAAACAGTGGCAGTCTTTTTGGATGTCGCTAAAGCATATGATGAATGCTAGAGAGATGGAGCTCTATACAAAATGAAAAAGATTGGCATTACTGGTAAAACCTATAAGTATCTAGAAAACTTTTTACAGGACAGGTATTTTGCTGTACATGTGAACAGTGATAAGTCAGAAATATATGAACAACAGAATGGGATTCCTCAGGGATCAGTGATTTCACCTTCAATTTTCACTATAGCTGTAAATGATTTAGCAGATGAATTTAACGACATTAAGAATGCATTATCAATATAACCATTAAAGGACAGAAAATATGTACCTCCTCAACAACTAGATTTCTGTGCATAACTTTAGATAAACAACTAAATTGGAATAAACATATAGACAATTTAGTAGAAAGCTGTAGGGGACCCCTAAATATACTAAGGATAGTAAAAGGTAAACTCCGCCTAGGCCGGTCCCAAGCCCGGCTGAAAAAGGAGGAGGGCGGCCTGCATGGAGGCCGTAAGGAGGCAGCCCCTCCACCATGCAAAGGCACAACAGGCCAATCACCTGTTTGCTTTAAACTTTTGATTACGAGAACTACAAGAGAGAAAACCGAACTGATTCTAAAGGCGACGAACTGGAACGGACTACGACTTATAGAACTTGGAACACAAGAAGTATAAATGGGAAAGAAGAGTTGCTGGTGGAAGAGATGAGGAAAGCAATACTAGAAATCCTGGCTTTAACGGAAACAAAGAAGTCATGGCTCTCGATGGCAACACGCTGCTCTACAGTGGTGTACCCACATCTGAAAGAGATAAAAGGGGCGTGGGTTGCATTGTGGCCAAAAACCAAAAAGATAGTATCAAGGGATGGAACTTTGTCTCGGAGCGCATTATGGTTGTAAAACTAAAAGAAGGAGAAACCATAGTCAACCTGGTCATAGTGTTTGGGCCAAATGAGGATAAGAGAGCAGAGGTCAATGAGGAATTCTTCGAGCTGCTTCAAAGGACAGTGGATGACTGCCTAGATGAAGTTATCATGCTCGGAGATTTCAATGCCAGAGTTGGAAATGACCATGCTAGATGGGGTGGAGTTATTGGAAGATATGAAGAAGATACTCTCAATGACAATGGAAAGCGACTCCTTAGATTCTGCAGTGAGCAGAATCTGATCATTACAAACACAAAGTTCCCCCATAAGCGCATACATGCATACACTAGATGTGAACCAACAAAGAATGAGAAGTCAGTGATCGACTATGCCATAGTTAGGAGGAACTCATTCAAATATGTCCGGGATGCTAGAGTCTGGAGGGGGCCAGAGATTGGAAGTGATCACTACCTGCTTACAATCAAAAGAACAACTGAAAGAGTTGCTCAGCCTAGGAACTGCCCAACATCACGCAAGAAACTAATTAAACGAACGGGAGAAATGAGCATTAAGACCTACAAGCTGAGAGAGCCAGAAATTAAGACCAGATATCAGGGGCTTATTGCAGCAGCGGTGAGCAACACAGAAGAACAACCTGATGACTTGGAAACCCTCTGGCTTAAATTCAAGGACATCATAAAGACAGCTGCTGCAGAAGAATGTCGGGAAGTCCGACTTGGGAACAAGAGAAAGAGGACACCTTGGTGGACAGAGGAAGTCAAAGAGAAAATAAGAGAGAAGAAAATGGCATGGAAACAATATTTAGGAGCTAAAAACACAACAGGACAAATGGACAAATATAGAGAATATGTGACACTCAGAACAGAAGCAAAGAACAGGGTGCTAGCAGCAAAACAGAAGTCCTGGGAAGAATTTGGAGAAAAGCTAGAAAAAGATGCGCAAGAAAACCAGAAATTGTTCTATAAGACCCTAAAGAACATGAGGAAGGAAAAACAATGCCCTCTCAAATTTATAAAGGACAAGCAAGGCAAATTGCTTACTGCCCCGAAGGAAGTAATGGAAAGATGGAAAGAATATTTCTCAGAACTCCTGGATGGTGAGCATGGTGAAGCATCAGAAATGATAACCACTAGCACAGAAGAGAAAACCAATGATGGTGAAGATGACATAAAGATGGAAGAACTGAAGGCAGCACTGGAGAAAATCAAGATGGGCAAAGCAGCAGGGCATAATGGTATAACACCAGAAATGGTAAAGTACATGGGAGCATCAGGCGACCTATTACTCATAAGGGTCCTACAGGCAGCGTGGTGCAACAAGACCATGCCAAAGGATTGGGAGATTGCCATCATAACACCAATTTTCAAAAAGGGTGACAATCGACAATGTGGAAACCATAGAGGCATATCCCTTCTCAGTGTCCCTGGTAAAATCTACTCTAGAATCCTAGAGCAGAGACTCCGACGCCTAGCTGAGCCACAATTGGATGAGGTCCAGTGCGGATTCCGAGCAAACCGAAGTACTCAAGACCTAATCTTCACACTCAGACAGCTGAGTGAAAAGGCCCTTGAGTATAAGAGTGAGATCCATCTTTGTTTCATAGATCTGGAAAAGGCGTTTGACAGGGTCCCCTGGAGCAAACTTTGGGACTGTTTGGCAAGGAAGAATATTCCAGCACCTCTGATTCATGCTATACAGAGCTTCTACAAGTCTTGCAGAAATTATGTGAGGACAGCAAACCATAAGTCAGAAGAGTTCAGGACCACCACTGGTGTAAGACAAGGTGATATCCTGTCACCTTATCTTTTCATACTCCTCATGGACGATGTCATCAAGGCATGTAAGGAGAGAACAAGAAAGTATTCAGTGGGGTACTGGAAGATGAGACAGGTCTGTATTTCAGAGCTGGCATTTGCTGATGATGTTGCCCTGATTGCTAAATCAGAGGCACATCTCCAATCCAACCTGCAAGTCTGGAAGGAAGAGCTGGAGAAGAGAGGGATGGTCATAAGCAGCTCTAAAACAAAATCCATGGTGATATCACGAGAAGAAAGAAGACATCAGATTAAGCTGGGAGAACAGGTCCTGGAGCAGGTCGACCACTTTAAATACCTCGGAGCTATTATAGACCGAAAGGGAGGCATCAAAGAAGAGTTGGCCACTCGAAAAGCAGCAGCTGGGAGACTTTTTCAGGCCATAAATCGAGGATTCCTCAGCAAGAGAGAGGTTGGTAAGAAAACGAAGATGGCTGTATACCGCTCCACCTATGTCCCAGTCTTGACATATGGATGCGAGTCATGGGCAATGACTACAACCCACAAAAGCCAGATCCAAACCTCAGAAATGAGGTATCTGAGGAAGGTGGTTGAAGTAACAAGAAGAGACATGGTCCGCAACCAGACGATACGTCAAGGCCTAAAATCCCACCCCCTGCAGACCCAAGTAGAACAGTCCCAACTAAGATGGTTTGGCCATGTCTGCAGAATGGGAGAAGATCGGCTACCACGACAAGCATGGGAAACAAAGAGCCAGGGATCCAGACCCCCAGGACGACCGAGAGTCCGCTGGGAGGACAACATTAATCTTTGAAGGACCGAGGACTAGAATGGAACCAGGCCAGGAGGAAGACAGCCGATAGAATAGTCTGGCGCTCTCTCTCCCAAACCTCTGCACCTCACGGTAGAAGGGAAACGACTAAGTAAGTAAAGTAAAAGGTAATGGATGGGGGGCCAGCAATAAAATAATGCTTAAGTTCTACAAGTCTTTCATCAGGGGGAAACTGGATTATGCCACCATAGTCTATGACTCAGCTGCAGCTTCTAACAAAGCAAAACTAGACAGAATTCAAAATGCAGCCATGAGAACCATTAAAGGTGCATTTATATCAACACCAGTAGTAGCACTAGAAGTAGCTCTTGGCATACCGCCCCTTGGTCTAAGACGGAAAGAACTAAAATTAAATTATTGGAGTAAAGTAGCACAAGAAGTGACCCACCCAGCAGATAAAGCATTTGTCAAAAACCAACCAAGTGTATGGGACGTCCCCTTAAATAAAGAAAGATATCCAACAGGGTGGATAACTATAGAAGATCTAACACAGTTCAGAGAACTGTCAAACACAATTAATAATAGTAATAAATATAGAAGCACAATACCACCCTGGGAACTTGTCGTACGGTAGGTTAATTGTTTTGTTGGGCCGTCTAATTTATTTAGAGTGAATGTTGATAGATACACGAGAAAGGTATAGAAAATAGATTTCACAGGTGGTAGGTTGAGGGAAAGATATGTCTCTGGAGTGAGTAGGTTTCTCTCCTCCAGCCTATCCGCACGACTGTGCTTTATTACAAGACAGTTTTTGCCTCCCTATCTAAAATAAGATGTTACTCTACACACACACTATGTGACAACAAGACACACAAACGCAAAAAACTAAGGATAAATGGGTATGGGTCTGACCAACACACAAAGTTAATTTTTCTGGTTGTTTATTATCACTAAACTTGACGCAACACCAATTATCTAAAAGATATCAAGAAATCATTTACATACATGTGGTGGATTTTATGTTAAGAAATGTTGTTATGTACTCTTAGTGTACTGAATGAGGTCAGCTGTGAAGGTCCCTGAATATAACAAATATGATGGTAAGTTTACAGGGTACCTTTCTGCTACCACCTCTATGATCTCATTCAGACTTATTCTTTGACTAGAATGTATGATGACTACGTTTGGTGTCTAGGGTTATGAATATGTAGAGTAATGTTGCATTAACCAACTAAACATATAAACAATTATTTTATTATCCAACACAACACAACAGTACTACGACAATCACATACAAACTACACTTTAAAAGACTATCTTTAGTAAGTCAGTGGTTGAATTTTGGGTAAAAGTTAAATTTTTACAATTTATTGTCCTGGTTCTAGTTTGTTTTGAATCAGGACTGACAATCAAAAGTGAAATCAAAAGAATTATTTACATCAATTAAATAACACCATGGATCTTCTGTCCATAATACCAAAGTTATTATATTATAAGTGTGTAGATGTAGTTTTCTAACTTAGGTTAATACTGGTATATAATGGTAGGTTGTTGGTTAACATCACGCACTATTGTTTGTTTTCTTTTCATTTGACACTGGTGGAATTTTTTATTAAAATTCACAGTCTTTATGTTGAACTAGAGGTTGAGCTTCCTGGTGCCGAACAGGCACTTATCTTCGAAGGATAACACCAGTAGATCTGTTCGTAGGCTCGCTGGACAATCTGTTTCCCTTCTTGAAAGGCAATGGCATCCAGCATGTGCCCGAAATATGCAAACAGTGTCAGGAATCGAACAGTTTCCACGAGCCTGGTACTACGTTAATGTCAGTACCAAAAAAAAAAAAACCCTGAAATAAGAAGGTTATGCGCCCTTCTTTATAACAAGTATACAATAATATTCCACAATTAATTACAGGCACATTACAAACAAACAAATAGGGTCAGCTCTTTATGACAACCTATGTTACCATTATATTTTTAGGTGACAATGTATACCAGTATTCCTCTCCCCTAATGGTTACAACGCCTCTGCAATTCCAGCAGTAATCTTTTTCCATACCATAGGATAGGTGTTATGCTCCTTGATGACAGTCATATATAATCTTGTAGTACTACACCTCTCTGATAGTCTATGTGACGTACGTCTAAGTATGACAAATGAATTTCCCTGACTCGATGGATGATAACAGAATATTGACCTCTCATAACTTTAGAACCCCTGATCATCTGTTGTAACTTTTACCGGCATGCAGCTTTTCCACGAGAACCTTACACGCTGGATCATTAATATGTAGCCTGCTATCTTATGTGAACGTTTGAGATCTCATGGCCTTTGATGGGAGGTTAAATCCCGCCCACAACCATTTCTGAGAACGATTTATAGCAATCTTTCCCTTAACGCCGGCCCAAAAAAAGGACGGGCCACAGACTCACTCCTGTTTCTAGAGCAATAACAGCAGATCATTTTCTTACCTGGCTGTCACCCCGCCTGGTGGGAGTTGCCAAAGCTCTCAGAACAGCGGTACCATCAAAGAACAGGCTGATCTTCAGAATTCAACGTGGAGCGGCCGCGATCTAAAGAATCAGGAACTTTCAGCTCACAGAGTTAGCTTCTCGGGAAATTTTCGCACTCTTATGCGAGCAGCCTGAGACCGAAGGAAATCGGTAGACCGGGGGAATCGTAGGAATTGCAGCGATTAACACCACGGCGAGGTATCTCGAATTTTGCTCAACTTCAAGAAAGGTGCGAAAATTTAACACGCCCCATTCAAGTTACATTCGAGAAGTATAAATAGAGAACTCCGAAAAACTGCATTTTATCGTTCGCTCTGACAGAATCCTAGTTGCACTAGCATAGTCGGATTCCTGCTGGATTTCATCTACCTTCGTGACTATTGGAGTGTATTCTTTCTGTGCAGACGGTAATTTATACATTAGCTTCGAGTGATCAGTGGTCGAGTTATTTCAATTGATTTCAATGGATTGTGGTGTAAATTTAACCTTATTAAATAAACCCATTTTCAAAGTTCTAGTGCAAACTAATGTTACAGCTAAAAGTATTTCCTAATACAATTGACGCGTAAATTTATTTTGCAGACGTTAAAGAGAATTATAACTTTAATACAGTTTAGTTCTGTATAGATAGATGTGCTTTTAATTATTTTTAACTCACGGGAAGTTTTCCTGATTTGTTAATTGACGACGCTAATAAGTAAATAGGCTAACTGTAATTTATCGCGTCAGATTATAATATGATTTGTAATGCATTTCTTGTTTTGATTATCTTTCATTCAGAACGATCATTCAACCTGCATCCCAGCAATTATTAATTATATACAGAGTTCTGCCAAACTCAATTCGATAACTCCAGTAACATATGAACTTTTTAAAGCTAAACTTGTGGCGACCTGTAATGGGCCCCGCTCCTCTGAACGTAACTGAAAAAAAAAGCCATTCAAGAAACACTTTAAAAATACTAGTTCATATAGAGTCCTTAAAGAAAACTGGAAGCAGAACATATTTTATTCACTGCCCCTATTTGTGAAGAAAAAACACCGATCTACCTGAACACTGTCTGTCACGTATATTCAGTGGATTTTACCCCCCCCCCCCCCCCCCCGAAGAAGAACTTACCTCAGTGTTTTTCTTAACTTGTGACATTACGGAAAAAGGAAGTTATCTCCACCAGCTGTGCCAATTTTAGGAACCACACCATACCTCACGCCTAGCCAAGTGCCTGTGCCTTTCTTTAGGAACTTTATCTAATAAACAAACAGTACCGTTAAACTTCAACGTCCAGCGATTTCGGGACACTTTGTTAACTTCAACAACCCGCAAAATCTGGGGCTGTACACGGAAGAAAAATACTTTTACCTAAGCCAAGGTTTAGTGCTGTTTTTTGATGTATTTCCTATGAAGTGCCAGAATTCACCTTTCGGTAAGTCTGCGTGTGTGTTTGTGGGGATGGCCAGCCCTAGTGTGTTTTTTTGAATGAAAGGAGATTTATCTTTTCTTTACCCTTTTAATTAGTTCGACCTTGTACTAAGGTGCTTTATATTCCTTGTACGGGATCTCTCCTAGCGGGATTGGGTAACTGTGTTCACTCCCCCTCCCGTAAAATTTGTTGATTTAAAGGGAGACAATTGAGAACCCTAGCTTTCCTCTACACCCCCCCCCCCTTCTTTCTGTAACCCCTTGCCTCAGAGTAATAAATTTACCAGTGGGTTAAATTGCCTATCTCTGATCACCCCCCCCCCCCCTTTCTTGTCTTTGGGACCGGGTTTTGTCTGTTAGTAAATATAAACGGGAAACGGTGGATGGGATATTTCTCCTCAAAACCCCCTCTTCCCTTATCATATTTGTATTCTGTAACCTTTGATTTTTGACTGTAAATGTACAATTATGTGTGAGTCCTTTATGATAATAAAGGTATTAATATTTATTTGTGTTGGTTGTCGGTTGGCCTAAAACTCCAAACATTTCCATCTGTGTAGGCTGTATTCATGTACGTTGAGCGACAGAATCACCAAATCGGTGAGCGCGTTGAGCGACTGGAACTGACAAACAATTGTTTGTGCAGAAGAGAGATAGGAGTAGTCTGTGAGAAAACAGATATTGTCGTAATAAGAGACTGTCCTTGCTCCTTCCCAGCGCTTGTGAATCTACTACCTCATTCTCCTAAATCCTTATTCTCACAGAGCCTTCAATATCACTTTACACTCTAAAGGGACCAATATTCATCAGCACCCTCTCAGATAAAAAATTACGACAATATATGGTTAGCTCGTTCGAGATTCTGAACTTAGTTAAAATAGAGTGTGGTTGATTGTCTTTGTGAAGTAGGGTATAATCTTTAAAAGTATTACTTCCCCTAGACCAAGCCGTTCAGTATTTTGGGCCAACCACACAATAATTAAGACAGGTTTGTTTTTTCCACAGGAACAGGCAGTTAGTGATAATAAAAGATTGTCACATTTGTATTCTCTGGCAGAGGGAATTGAAAATTTTTGGTTATATAATTGCTGGGACTGCGTGATTGTTTTACAATCACTAAAGGTTATGAAGCGTTTGAGTTGAGCTAAGCTAAAGACGGATTGTTCTGATTTTTAAAAATTAAGTTAACTACGTCTCATCTCAAAAATTGTCTTCAGGGACGGAGTTTGTTGTTAGAGAATTAACATTTTCTGGGAAATTTTTTTGTTTCTTTTTAAATTGTTTAATATAAATTTTTCTCTACTGTTAGTAAGAGTAGATTCTTTTCTAGTGTAACTTACCATTTAATTGGCATAGTTGCTTGCGTTACGAGTCTTAAGTGACAATAATAGCGGCGATAAGTTAACACACGAGGTCATTCAGTAAATTTTTATTTTACTTTGGTTTTTCTCGTAGCGGCTTTGAGTTTTTCCCCTTCTTGTTCCATCTTACTATTCTCTAGTCTTAGAAGCATCCAGTTCTTTGACAATGGCTGAGAGAATTAGGATAAGATCCATTTTGAGACAGGAAGCGAAAGACTCAGGATTAGACACAGAAGCCGCGAATCTGTTTATCACCCAGGAACTGCAAAGGTATGACGCGGAGGAAGAGAGGGCAGAAGCTAGGAAGAAAGAAGCGGACGATCGTCAATTGGAGCAGAAGAAAATTGAGGCAGAGATGGACGCCCGCAGGGAAAGAGAGAGAGACAAGGAAAGACAGCATGAATTAGCGCTCAAGGCTTTAGAGAGTCGGAGTGCCTCTACTTCAAATAATGGAGAGCCGTCTTCGCCCCATTCTCAAACAATGGATCTCTCCAGCACTCAGTCTGCCCAATTAACTGCGATGTCTTTTGCTTTAGAGTCTTTTCCTAGCCCTAACGAAAAAATTGACAGCTACCTAGAAAAATTCGAAAGGCTCGCAAATCTGTATGGGTTAGAGAGTTCCCGCTGGGCACTTAAACTCTCGACGTCACTAAAAGCGAATGCTTATGACGTATACACAAAGCTGGGACCGAACCAACATGATTACGACATGCTTAAGAAGGCCTTGCTAGAGCGGTTCGAAATGACCGCCCGAAAATTTCTGCAAATGTTCAGAAACAGCCGAAAAGAGAGCACGGAAACATTCCCCCAATTCTCTTCACGTCTCACGGGCTATTTGACAAAGTGCATTGAATTATCTGACCTACCTCTTACATATGAGGGACTACTTGAACTTGTTCTTGTGGAACAGATAAAGGCAACTTTGTCAAACGAAACCCGTAGATTTTTGGCTGAACAGGGCGCAGTCAGGCTTGAGGACATACTCAATAAGGCCGAACGCTATACCAATGCAATGGCCGAACTTCCCAGCACTAAACGTAAACCCACAGATGAGCCATCTCGTAAACAAAATCTAGAGCAGTCATCCTATTCCTCTAATTCCTCTCAGAATTATAACCAACGAGAAAATAATACCCAGAGACCTCCCCAGGAAAAATCGAAATTCTACAAAACCCGATACCCCCCCAACAACAATTCTGATCAACCCACCAAGCCTACGTGGCAGCGCGGCCACCAAGGTCAAGGAAAAGGGAAGACCCCTACACCAGGAACGTCTGATCAGGGCAAACAAACCGGTTCAAACCGCGTTGGATGTTTGCATACAGCCTCGAAAGGTAGAATCAATGTCAGTGATTCTCAACCTGAGGGGGACCGACCCTCAACTCGAGGAACTGTAATTTTGAATGGTACCTCAACCACTTGTCTCTTTGACACTGGATTAAGTTTTAGTTGTATTGTTGCTAGACACCTAGTCAAACCAGGTCAGGAGACAGAGGAAACCGTCAAACTTAGTGGAGTGTTTAAGAGTGATGCGCCCAGGACGCTGCCTATCGCACTGGTAGAAATACACTCTGACTTTGTCAGAGGAGTTATAAAAGCGGCCATTATGGATGATCCTATCTACCCAGTTATCCTGGGATGTAGATATGTGTTTATTGGGAGACCAAAGGAGCCGATTGTGGCAGCGGTAACCACAAGAGGGCAAGCCAAGAAGGAGAGGGAGCCTGCGCCAAATTTGTTGCCGAACGAACTGAAGGAGGCGCAACAAAAGGACCCTACTCTGGAGCTCTGCTTTAAAAAACTGCCCATGGCTAAGGACCCCAGACACAACGGAGACATCTTTTCTAAGGATGGCGTATTGTATCGTAGAACGGGCAACCCGGACACGGGGAATAACCAGCTCCTAGTTCCGACGCAGTACCGAAGCCAGATCTTAGAGATGGGGCACTCTCTTCCCTTTAGCGGACATATGGGACAAAACGCCACTATTCAGCGAATAAAAACCCACTATTGGTGGCCAGGAATGAACTCTGACATTGTCAGGTATGTGAAATCCTGCGCCCAGTGCCAACGGGTAGCACCCAAGCACTTGACACCCCCAGTACCTATGGGGCAAATGCCAATAGTAGGGACTCCATTTGAACGGGTTGCTGTCGACATTATTGGTCCTCTGGAAAAGACCAAAAGAAGGAACAGGTTCATCCTGACCTTAGTTGACACTTGCACTATGTGGGCCGAAGCCGTACCGCTACCATGCACTAATTCCAAGCATGTCGCAGAAGCCCTTGTGCAAATTTTTACACGGTTGGGATTCCCTCAACAAGTTTTGACGGACAATGGATCCCAATTCCGTAGCCTGTTAATGGAGGAGATCTTTAAGATCTTGAGGGCCAAACATATCCACACAAGTCCCTACCATCCGGCCGGAAATGGGCTCGTGGAACGTTTTAATGGCAGCCTCACCACCATGTTACGTAAGCTGGGTCAGGAGAAACCGGAAGACTGGGACCTATATATATCGGCTGCCTTATTCGCCTACCGAGAGGTTCCCCAAGCGTCTACGGGATTCCCGCCTGCTACACTTTTATTTGGCAGACCTATAAAGGGGCCATTAGAAGCCTTACTTCGGTCCCTGACAGACCAAAAGGCTGACGAGACAGTCGTCTCTGCAAGCAAGTATGTATCTGAGCTCAAGGAAAGGCTAAAGCTAGGATGGGATCTAGCTACAACCAACCTTACGAAAGCCCGCGCTAAACACGCTAAAAGATACAACAAAGCTGCAAAAGAGAGAGAGCTCCAACCAGGGGAGAAAGTTTTGTTGCTACTCCCAACCGGAAGCAATAAACTTCGCATCGGATGGCAAGGGCCGTTTACCGTCCTTAAAAAGATCTCACGTACCAATTACAAGATCTCCATCAAAGGAAAGGAGAAGGTCTTCCACATAAATCTGCTAAAGAAATATTTGGAAAGACCGGTGCCATCCTCCGAGCATCTCCTGGCTGTCGCCATAGCAACGGAAGACGAGGAAGATGATGATGGTTGCATGGAGTATCCACTGCAACCCACAGAATCCTTTAAAGATGTCAAGTTCGGCGACAATCTCTCACCAGAACAACAAACAGAAACCAGGGCTCTACTAAAACAGTACAGTGCAGTCTTAACGGATGTACCTGGTCGAACAAATCTCATTGAATTTGATATGAAATTAACAAACGAGACCCCTGTTCAAACCAGAGTTTACCCCATCCCGTACGCTAAAGCGGATGCACTTCGCGGAGAAATAGACAAGCTGCGTCAGGCAGGAATTATCAGTGAGTCTACATCTCCTTACAGCTCGAGTGTAGTGCTGTTGCAGAAGCCCAATAAGGAAGTTCGGCTGTGCATTGATTACAGGTTGCTAAACGCTGTAACGGAATTCCAGCCCGAACCTCTCCAAACTGTTTCTGAGTTGTTCACCAAGCTCAGCAAAGCAAAGATCTTCTCCAAGATTGACCTCAGTAAAGGTTATTATCAAATACCAGTCAAGGAGGAAATTAAACCTTTGTTAGCTTTCAGCACTAGCGAAGGACATTACACATTTAATGTGATGCCGTTCGGTTTGCATAACGCACCAGGAGTGTTCACCAGGATGATGAGGAAGCTTCTAGAGCCTTTGCAAAGTCCCCATATCCATAATTTCATGGATGACATATTAATTGCATCGGAAACCTATGAAGAACATATTGCTACGGTTGCTATGCTCCTCAGGAGACTACAGGAAACGGTTCTCACAGCCAGACCTAGCAAATGTCTCATCGGGTTTGAACAGTTAGACTTCCTGGGGCATACTATTTCTCACGGATGCAGTTGGCCTATTAAGAAGAACGTGGAGAAAATTGTGGCAGCAAAAAGACCCCGAACGAAGAAAGACGTACGTTCCTTCATATCGCTATGTGCATACTATCAGAAATACATCCAGAACTTCAACGGACTGACAGCACCTCTGACTGACCTCACCAAGAAAGGTTGTCCTGATAAGGTCATGTGGAATCAAAAGTGCGAACATGCATACAGCACTTTGAAAGGACAGTTGTCGGCATACCCCATCCTAAGGTTACCTGACCTTAAGAAACCTTTCATACTGAGAGTTGATGCGTCAGGTCAGGGCATCGGGTCAACATTGCTGCAAGCCGATGACAGTGACCTGAACATGCTATTTCCAGTTGCCTATGGCAGTCGGAAACTGAATAAAGCGGAACGCAACTACAGTGTCGTTGAAAGAGAATGTCTCGCTCTGATTCATGGCATCAGACGCCATCATGAGTTTCTGTATGGTACTTCTTTCACGGTGCAAACAGACCATGCTCCACTAGCTTTCCTGGGTGCCAAGAAGGAATTCAACGCAAGGATAATGCGTTGGGCCTTGCTATTTAGTGTTTATTCCTTCAAAGTGGAATATATTCCAGGAAAACAGAATGTCGGAGCTGACTTCTTGAGTAGAAACTGGACCACGGAGGAAGAGGAGAAAATCGACGATGCCCATCATCCAAAAGCTACCGATCAGGGCAGCTTCCTTGTCATAAATGAAACATGAAAACGCGTTTCCATGTCTCAACAGTGGGGACGAATG